>JASAMY010001756.1:0-15676 GCA_030248085.1 Paralinhomoeus sp. GSCO2_6 | reverse complement strand
CCGAGCCCCTAAGGGTAAGAAGACGATCTTGAGAAGGAAAATACGAATGGAAATGTAAAAAAGATGAGAAAGTTTGGCAGCTAGCGTGAGCGAATTGAGGACGGAACATAGAGGCTCAAATAGACAGTACAACAGACGATGAGAACAAAAAATGGCGCTTGTTCAGTTTAGGTGTGCAACAAAAAAATAGGTGTGCAACAAAAAAATAGGTGTGCAACCACTTTAGGTGTGTAACAAATATATTTAGAGCCACACACACTTTAGGTGTGTTAGAGGCTTAGGCTCGACCTTGGCTTGGCTTAGGCTTTACTCAGGCTGCAGCAACTCGTTCAGTAGCTGCTCACTGGCAAGTGTGCGTTGGTGCGCCCATACCTGCGTGCGTGCGTGCCAGCGTGTGTGCGTGGGTGAGTGCGTCCCAGCGTGCGAGCGTGCGTGCATGCATGCATGCATAAGCCTAACCTAAGGCTGAGTGAAAGCCTAAGCGAAAGTCTAGCCTAAGCGAAAGCCTAAGCCTAACCGAAAGCCTTAGCAAAAGCCTAAGCCAAAGCGAAAGCCTAAGCCTGGCCTAATTCTGAGCATGAGCCTAGCCTAAGCCTAGACAGCCTAAGCCAAGCCTAAGACCTAAGCAAAGCCTATTTTTCAAGTGTGTGCAGCACTAAATATATATTTTTTTGTTACACACCTAAAGTAGTTGCACACCTATTTTTTTGTTGCACACCTAATTTTTTTTTGCACACCTAATTTTTTTTTTGCACACCTAAACTGGACTAGCGCCCCTGGAAGACCCTATTCCGAAAGACTTTCAGGACGACCCCTCCCCTGGCTTTCATTTTCTGGAACTTGAAACCAAATTATCTTGCAAAAATGGCAAAAAGATAGGGTGCCTGTAGCGCTGTCTTTTGTACTTTGCAGCGTAAAGGTACATAGAAAGAAATGGCGCTTAGATCACATTTTGAACCGTTTTGGGTCCATTTTTGTGCAATGCCGACGTATAAAACTCCATACCGAAATTTCCGGTCTACCCCCACCCCCGACTTCGAAAAATGTGGCCACTTACGCCTTCCCTGGTCCAATTTCCGTGGGGCACCTAGGCTTTACAGCCTCAGAAAAACCCAACCACGCAAACAAGAGACGCACCAGCTTCCCGAGCCGATGACGGCCGTTTTGAGGCGACCCGCCGACATTTCGCCTTTTCAAATTTCCAATTCAAAAATTCAAAAACCGCATCCCGCTTTCCGCGAATATCGCAACAGAGAGACGCACCGACAGTTTTCAGTTTGCGCATGCGAAGCGACTTTACTCGCGAGAAAAAAAAATACTTTTTGCGAAAACCAAGAGAGACACACAGATCGGATTGCCGCTGCATTGGCTTGGCGCGGCACAACGCGCGCTATTTCGGTGTTGTCATTTCGGGTGCGTGTGCCACGTGAGACGCTCCTCATAGAACTTGATCACCACCTGGGGACAGCGGACGTTCGCGATCTTGGCGGGGACCAGGTCAGCTTCATCGGTGTTCTTCCTGCAATGGCGATGCGTGGAAACAGACGAGTAAAACGAAAATATGAAATCTGAATTGAACTAGCGGTGTGAACACGGCGCGAGCCTCCACTCTAACCATCGCCATCCCAGACAATTTGACGGGGGAAGTCCTCTAAAAACCGCTATGTAGACCTTATTTTGACACATTTCGGACCAAAAAGTACACATTTACGCGTTTTTCTGGTCTGGTGAGAAATCTTCTATTCTACGCTGGACTCTAGTCTGTGACCTTCTATTCACCCAGGACCCCCCCTCGTCGAAACCGCCACCCCCTGGCTTCAGACCCACCCTAGACCTATGAATGTGGCGTGGGTGACAGTTTGCGGGGCGTGGATGCATAGGTGCCCATGGGGGGGGGGGGTAGCGGGAAGGGGTTATGCCCCTCCACTGGAAGACCCTATCCCAAACGACCTTCATTATTTTCTGGAACTTCAAAAGCCAATTTGTCTTGCAGAAATGGCAGAAAGTGTGCCTGGCCCTTTTGCCCAGCCCTGGCCCAATTTCCGTGGGCACCCATGCGTGGATGCCATGCAGTCCACACGAGCGCGCAGAGAGACAAAGAGAGCGCAGTCAGAGTACCACTTGATGAGGAAGGTCAGTTCCCCGCTGCTGTCGGTGGCGCCGAGAATCCGGTCCGGCTCGAGGCCTCGGTCGAAGCCGCGCGGCTTCTCCTCCTGTGACAAGCGAGCGGTCGAGCTAGCATCGACTAGCTGACTCGTTCGACAGCACTCCAATACCCTGGCCCAATTTCCTGCGCTGTATTTTTGCACGTTTGGGGTGGGGGGTGGGGGTCAAACATTGGTTTCGGTTCGGATCACTGTGGGATTGGTTTGTTTTAAAGCCCACTTTCCGCCAATCATACGGAAAAAAACAAATGTATCGATGCCGGTGCCAGCTAATCCAAAAATGACGATGGACCCCTCTGCGCAAAAGAAAGATAATTTACCCATCCATAAACCCGCTTCAATCTCCATTGGTGGCGCCACGCATTACGGCCAAGAAGAGAGGGCGAGCAACGCACGCCTCTGGGTTTCTTGGTGGGCGAGCTTGACTCCTCTTTCTTCTCCTGCTCGGCCTTGCGTTTCGCCTTCAGCTGTCGCTTCTCTTCCTGGTCTTTCTCGAACTGCGCGATCAGCTCGGGACAATCCAAGTTGTCGCGCGGCTCCCAAGTGTTCTCCGACCTGTAGTTGCCAATTAATTAATTAAATGAAATAGAGGAAAGTGAAAAATGACAAAGTACTCGTCGTAGCCTTGCCACTTGAGAAAGTACTCGACGCGGCCGTTGCGCGTGCGCGTCGCCAGGATTTTCTGAAGAAAAGAAAACGTGAAAAAAAAATTAATTTAAAAAAATAAAAGAGAAAATGCTGGCTTTCACGTAAAGAACGAACCTCGACGGTGTACTCTTCTTCTTCGTCACTCGCAGGCTTGTCGTCGACCGGCATCGTTGGTTAAAGTTTGAAGACTCGGCGATGAATCTACAGTTTTTCACTAATAACGCTGTCACTTTCGCCTATTCATGCTATACTATTTGTTGGTTATTCGGACCATCCGGTATACGATGTCTAAAAGGTGGAGCAGGTAGGGTCCGGACGACGCTTAGGTACGCACAACCCACACACTCACGCACGCGCACACTCGCACGCACATGCACGTGCACGCGCACACGCACGCACGCATACGCGTAGCACGCACGCACGCATACGGACGCACACGGACGCTTTAGCGAATCCTGTCCGAACACGTGGAATTGCATTTCGTAGTAGCGCATTTTGTAGTACAACAAGTTGTAACAGCTCGAGAAGCAGGTGCGATTCCGCTTAAGCGGTTCGCGCGAACGAGCAGGCCGTCGCAATGGGATCGTTGTCGGCGCACACAAGTCTCGATTGCCTCAGCCGACCTCTGCTCTATATCATTCACTGACTTCACTGACAGCTTAGCTTCTTGCGAACGCCAGAACTCTGGTCGGTCGCCATGGCACCGCCCTTCGCACCAGCGCCACTCCTTGCAGCCGCCCATTCACTCTGCTCCAAAAGCACCCCACGGTGTATACATGACGTAGACACGTGACGTGATGGACGGTGTCGTTTTGTACAGTGTACACCTTGTGTACCAGTAAGTTGCCATGATATAACGTCGATTGATGGAAAATATTTTGAAAACAGATTTTCATATAAAGGGAGTCACATCTGGGTTATTGGTTTAAAATTGGTTCTAACTCTGTATGTAATCTGAATACTCTGTAGTAAGTTAGTTGCTGCTGGGTGCGGTTGGAACAATGGTTTAAGAACAAAAGACATGCGGTTGGAAGACTGGCGATGGTAAGATGCATACAAATCATTCAATTTCATGAAGTGGTGTTTAGCAATGATGAGCTCTACCCGGAGCTTGACAGACATGTGTGTGCACTGTGCATGCAAAGAAGAGTTGTTGCTCAGGAGTTGTATGCGCAGTTGTATGTATGTGCAGTATCTTAGGAAAGACGAACACTACGGATAAATACTAAAAAAAAACAACAACAGAAAACCCAATAACCTGAAAGTACTTTTAGATGCGTGATTCAAAAATCGGTTACAAAATTTTGCGACTGACTAATTATTTTAATTAATAAAGAAGTCGATGTTAAGTTTAATTTTTTTTAATTTTCACCCACTTTAGAAAAGCGTTTGCACCGCTTTTTTTTTAATTTTAAACTTGTTTGTTTCACTGACATCGCTAGCTATAGTTCGTTCCAATTCTGAATTGATGCGGCGCCATCCACTCAATCGGCGCTGTGCAAACACGTGCACGATGACGATGAGCGCGCCTTGAGATCCCAGTTGTTTGGCCAGCAGGCAGGACGACGATGCCAATAGCCATCTTTACTGCCGCTTGCGTGACGTTGATAACAAGAAGGCGAAACAGGATTCGTCCGGAAAAAACACTAGGATCACGGATCTAGCCGTTGTGCTAAAAACGGGTATTGAAATTTCAAAGGGTGCGCAAGCCGAACGTGGTACTCCGCATTTAAGCGACGGCTGAGAGCGGCATCAGTCATTGTCGCATTGCGTTGGGCGCATGTAGACGCTGCGCAGACTGCGAAGTGAACGGCGAAATTGAAGTGCGTACCGTTTGGAATCTGAAAGTTCTGACGCTGCGATGTTTCGAGCGGCGATTTTGGCGACCGCCTTTCTTCGGGCGGCGGCCGTTCAGATGGTCATTCCTTCGCAGACCGGAAGGACGGTAAAAGTCGCTGAGTGTACGCACACGTGACGCACAAGTAGTGAATGATGAGGTACATGTACAGGTACTTGTGTGAGTTGTAGACTCGAAAGCAAATTGTTTGATCCCTTTCAAATACAATATTCTACTTAGTTGGTGAGCGTGTTGGACGTGGGCGAGATGAGTCCGCAAACGGGTTCCGTCTTCAACATCAAGGCCACCGTATCTTTGGTGAGTGGCGCTCTCCCGCACGCTCACGCAGCATACTGATGACGCAACATGGCTCCCGTGGAAGTTAATGAATCCTATCCGACTTGTGCGCGTGTGGCTCGTCCAGATATCTCCTTGGGATCAGATTTAGAATTCAGGCCTACAATTCAGATCGATATTGCGCTTCAGATCCTAACGCACGAGCTGAAGCGGATCGTGTTCGACACGGGGCTGGCGGGCCAGCGCAAGTCCGTGTGCCGCGCCCTGGGCAAGCTGGGTCTGAAGCCGAGTGACGTCACCGAGGTCGTCACGAGCCATCGCCACCTCGAGCACGTCGCCAACGTCGGCATGTTCTCAAGCGCCCGACACCTCTTTGGCATCGCCGCCACACCACACAGGTGCGCTGCTGTGCCGCACTGCACACGTCACAGAACTTCAACTAAACACGCATTCTGTGTCCCTACCGTAAACACTCCAATAGTGCGACTGGGCTGAACACCTTCAGCCCTTCCTTACTCGGGCCACTATTTATACATAGGAGCTTGGCTACTATTGGAGAGGAGGTGCTATGGGAGGATTCACACTATACTTGCAATTGCACACATGTTTATGCTGTAGGGAGAAGCGGAATCCCAGGAGAAGAGGAATCCCACTTCTCCCTACCGAGATTCCGCATCTCCCGGGATTCCTCTTCTCCCTACGACATCTACACCTCTACACAGTTAAAGCGGCGTTCTCAGGCTATGTGCACGACCTATACTGTATGCAACTGAAACTGGAAGAAAGAAGTCTGTACGAGACAGCTCATACATTGTACATACCGGTGCTTCTACACTTTCCCCAGCATGGACTTCGCGCCGTTAAAGTTCCCCTAGGTGGACAAGAACGTCAAGCTGATCCAAACGCCGGGCCACAGCGACAGGGACATCAGTGCGATAGTCAGCAACGTCGAGAACATGCCGTCTGCCTCGGACTCCGACGAAGCACTCGCCACCGTCGCCCTTGTCGGAGACCTCATCTACGACAAGAATTCTCTTGAGACAGAGGTGGGTACTGCCTCTGCCTCTGCCTCTGCTTCCGCCCACTCGCCTGCGTATGCACAGTCTTCAGCCTTCTGAGAGTGTGTCACGCAAGACGGTGGAGAGCATTCGTAAAGTGATCTGCGACGAAAAGGCCGATTTCATCGTTCCAGGCCATGGCGACCTGTTCCAGGTCATTCGCGACTGGGTTGTAAAGTGGCGCCGAAGTAGGTAGTAAGTAAGCACGATGAGATGGGCACAGCTTGTATGTAACTGAAGGTCGACAAAGGTAATCAAAAACATTTCTATTTAATCATCCTAAATTGTTCCCTTAGATTAAACGTGCCACGAAAGATGCACGTAAAAGCCGATACAAAAAAAAACATTTAAGTCAAATGTCGAATTGTTGTTAAATTTGTCTGGACAAATTGGTTAGAACACCTCTACGAGTATTTTTCGTTTTCTTTGTAGGTGTATGTGGCCATTTAGGTCACATCCAAGATGCGGGACGCGCTGTGCGAGAAGGAGATCGTGGTGAGCACGAGTCTGGGCCGCCTCAAGGGAGTGCGCACCTCTGCCACCCACGTGCCCAACGGTTGCCACATGCGTCTCTTCAACAAAGTCATGTATGGCGAGAAACCTGAGCGCTTTGCCAGGTACTGCGGACTTTGAGGCTACTCGAAATTGTACCTAAGCTGCATAATCACAACACAATTCAAAAAGCGGTTGGGGCTTTCACCCACTCCCCGAAGGGAGGCACCTGGCCCAGCTGGTTGAGCGTTTCCGCTTTTACCAGTGTGCCCTGCTGCCGTCAGGTGTCAACTGACCACACAACATCACCCATGTGGGTGAAATTGTGCAACCAGCAGGCAACTCAACTCAGATCTCTTTCTTCAATTTAACAACATTGACTGACGCGTTTTTTTAGTGGAATGCTTCTATGGGACACGTGTGTACTGCAAAACTGAATGAGCCGTTTTGGGAAATGTAGACTGCGAAATTTTCAACACATACACACAGAGCCGAGTCCAAGAAAGCCTGGTCCGACGTCTTGGACACGCGAGTCGAGCATGCAGGCTGCCCACAACCAAAAGGATCGAAATTTACCACTGACGAGGACTGCCTGGCCATGAAGATCATCACGCCTGCTGAAGAGCCAGCCGACGGCCAACAGTTTCCTGTCGTGGTCTACATCCAGGGCGGTGGCTTTTTCCTTGCAGCGACGGACTATGACTCCGACGCCATTTGCGAGACGTACGCGGCGAAGGGGGGTGAGCGAGCAGCATGTGTCTGTGCCACGACCTGCGTTGGTTGACCGTCGAGTCGCGCAGGTGATGGTCGCCGTGGTGCAGCACCGCCTGGGGCCGTTCGGCTTCTTCAGCACGGGCACGCGGCACTCTCCCGGCAACGCGGCGGTCTCCGACATCCTGGCGGCACTGCAGTTCCTCAAGAAGGTCGCATCTGACTTTAATGGAGACCCCAACAACCTCATTTTGAGTGGTCATGGCACCGGCTCTGTGCTGGCCACCGCTGTCACATTCAGTCCAGCAGCCAAGGGCCTCTATGCCAAAGTTCTGAACATGAACAACCCATTCATGGCGTCGATGACAGAGCCAGACTACGTGGACAAGAAGAACAAGCTCATAGCAATTGCAGTTGGTTGCGCCAAGGAGGAAGACTGGTCCAAAGAGTTCGAAACGATTGTCGACTGCATGAGATCCCTTGGTGCTGAGGCACTCACAAAGGGCTACTTGCAAGCGATGACCACTTCTGGCTATCCTTTTGGATCGTTCTGGCACCCAATCGTGGATGGGGCTGGGGGCTTGCTGCCTCAACCATTCGACGAGTTGGCCAAGCAGTGGGTTTCTCTATGCGTGCATGCAGTCCAGCAGCGTTGCCTGTAGACATGGAGGTCTAGGAAGCGTACGAGCAGGCTGGGGCAAAATAAAACAAAAAATAACTTAAAAAAAAACTTTTTTTTTAAACTGGAAATTTTTTTAATGAAAGAAACCGACAAAATTGTCCAAAAAGTGCGAAAAAGGAGGCAAAAACGTTGGTTTTAGTGCGTTTAAATCCGATATACCTACTTAGTAGCAGCCTGGACAAGCTAAGTAACCATAATTAGCACTATTGGAGGTGTTCCAGAGGCTGTCAAACCAACTCTCGACAGTTCTAGTTATAGTCTGAGTCAAGAAAAAAATATCAGTTGTAAAAAGTCGACTAAAGTGCACCTCTAACGGCTTTTAATGCTTTAGTTCGCTGTTATTGACTCTCTACTAGGCTTAAAACACCTTCTGCAACATGGCATCCAAAAGGTCTCTGAGAACATTTAATAAAAAAACACGTTTTTTTAAACGTTTTTTCCTAAAAAAAAAACAACTTTTTGTAATCTAAAAAAAAATGAAATTTTTTTTGATTGATTTGCATCCAAAACCGTCTCTGAGAACATTAAATAAAAAAGTTAAAAAAAGATATATTATTTGTTTGTTTAGTCAATTGTTTAGACAAAAAAAATAAAATTGTTTTTTACCCAAGCCTGCATGCGAGCTTGGTGTAGTGGCTAGTGGTTAGCATGCAGGACCGGTATTCCTGAGATGGGGGTTCAAATTCGTGCACTGCAAATGCCTTTTTTCCACTTCTCTTTAAGTGAAGGGCAAATCCCTAAAACAGCGCCGCAGTCGAAGTGTTCGCCGTTTTGTAGAGAATGTGAGTTTGGGGTTTTTTGGCCCGGCCAGGACGGGATCCTTGCTGTAGATGTTTCACCTAAATGGAAGGGGGCATACCCTCGCCACGTTGGGTAGGTCATTTCAATGAAATACACCAAGCTACTCACTCATGATGTGCACACGCATCGGAAGGTCCGTTCTTAGGCGTGAAAACGTTCCCGTCTTCACGGGCGGCCACAGCGACTTTTACACGTATCTCACTCTCATTTCTGAAACCTTAGTCACCAACTCAATGGACACTGTCGACCTCAAAAAGTACAACCAAGCGAGCCAAGTCCAAGCTGTTTGCGAGCAAAACATACAGGTAGACCGTTTTGGATGTTGTTGTCAAGCGTACATAGCGTAGAAAACAATCGAGCCGCTTGTAAAGCAAAAGATGGTTTGTTAGTGTTACAGTATTTGTCTATTTAAAACTCGGAAAGCATACACAGTTGCCACTTTCAGGAGATCAAGTACGGGTCGAGTACGGGGAGGGTGCGAGCGCGTTGCGTGGAGCGGTACGCGTCGTTGTTGGATCCGGTGAACAGCGGCGACGACGGCGGCCTCGTCCACCACCGACGGGCGACGCAGGCAGGCAGCGCCGCCCTCAACTGGGAACCCACCATGCGCAACGTGCAATACTACGCGCGCAACGGTATCTAGCACGTCCTCCTCGCCCACACACAGCGCTGACCACACTATACATGTACATCCCGTAATAGGTCCGATAGTTTGGTGTCTGAGACACCTGTACATCAGCATTACAAAATGTAGTGACCCGACAGAGTTGCACACGAGACTGTTCTAGGCAACCCCAACGTCTACCTCTACTCGTTCGACTACCGCCGACAGAAGGACCACCCCTGGTGGAAGGCGGTCGGCTCCTTCGCCAATCTCGAGATTATGTACACCATCTCATGGCCCTGGCACAACGACGACCAGGACTGTGTTCAGAAGCAACAGTTGCATCAATTATATACGTAAAAAAACTACCAAATGTAGCGTACAGCAAGTGCATTTCAAAATCAGCGTTCCGCCGCACACTGCGAATAGAGTAAAGACCATCCTGTTGTTCGTTTGTGCAATAGATTGGCGCAACGTAATGGAACTTTAGTCATACAGTTTAAGTGTGTGTGCCAAGCACAAATGCAGCTTCTGAATAACCGTCCCCATCAGAACCCTTACTGGTTCGACATCTACAAGGGAGACGACGACAAGATGCGCCGAATTTGGTCCGAGCTGATGACGTCCTTTGCCAAAACTGGCAAGCCGACTCTTCCGGCCGAGATCACGGGCGAAGCGTGGCTGACCGTGGATCCCGCAACGAATCAGAACTACCTGAGCATAAGCCCATACCCCACAATGAAAGCGGGATTCTACGAAGAGGATGTCAAGTTCTGCAGTGATCTGGAGCGACTGGTCGACAGTGACTAACTGAGAACGTCCTCATACATAAGCTGCAAACGAACTTGCGAATTCTGACGTTCTCGCAATTCTCCGATGAAATGGCGACTGACAACGAATGACAACACCAGGCGCATGTACACCCCCGTACAACATGTACGATGTGAACCATGTTACCCAATCAACAATGGAACAGTTCAGCTCCTGTTTCACAGCAGAAGTTGGGCTTGTCATGTCAAGATGTCACATGCGCATGTGGTGCATGGTTCTTGTCGACTTTCAGCCTACTCTGAGTTATAGCGGCACAAGTCACAATTGAGTGGTTTACGGTATGTCATGACCAGCCTGTCTTCCAAACGCCGAGCAGAGCAGTGCCAACCAGTGGAACGAAACACATAACCGCAACACTGATGATGACACTCCAGCACATTTTAGCTGGTACATTGCTTTTTAGCCTGGCAGTTGCTTGTATGTAGCTGTTGACAGCGTCGCAGTGCATGCAACAAGCTTAACTGAGTACACGCATATACAACCTTTACACGTGTACCTTACGCAGTTGTTGTGGCAACTCCAAACTAGGTGTGTATCTTCTTCCATTGACTAAACTGACTGATGCAGTGCACATTGTGCAACTCACAACTTGCTCACTCACTCACTCACTCACTCACTCACTCACTCACTCACTCACTCACTCACTCACTCACTCACTCACTCACTCACTCACTCACTCACTCACTCACTCACTCACTCACTCACTCACTCACACACTCACTCACTCACTCACTCACTCACTCACTCACTCACTCACTCACTCACTCACTCACTCACTCACTCACTCACTCACTCACTCACTCACTCACTCACTCACTCACTCACTCACTCACTCACTCACTCACTCACTTACTCACTCACTCACTCACTCACTCACTCACTAACTCACTCACTCACTCACTCACTCACTCACTCACTCACTCACTCACTCACTCACTCACTCACTCACTCACTCACTCACTCACTCACTCACTCACTCACTCACTCACTCACTCACTCACTCACTCACTCACTCACTCACTCACTCACTCACTCACTCACTCACTCACTCACTCACTCACTCACTCACTCACTCACTCACTCACTCACTCACTCACTCACTCACTCACTCACTCACTCACTCACTCACTCACTCACTCACTCACTCACTCACTCACTCACTCACTCACTCACTCACTCACTCACTCACTCACTCACTCACTCACTCACTCACTCACTCACTCACTCACTCACTCACTCACTCACTCACTCACTCACTCACTCACGCACTCACTCACTCACTCACTCACTCACTCACTCACTCACTCACTCACTCACTCACTCACTCACTCACTCACTCACTCACTCACTCACTCACTCACTCACTCACTCACTCACTCACTCACTCACTCACTCACTCACTCACTCACTCACTCACTCACTCACTCACTCACTCACTCACTCACTCACTCACTCACTCACTCACTCACTCACTCACTCACTCACTCACTCACTCACTCACTCACTCACTCACTCACTCACTCACTCACTCACTCACTCACACACTCACTCACTCACTCACTCACTCACTCACTCACTCACTCACTCACTCACTCACTCACTCACTCACTCACTCACTCACTCACTCACTCACTCACTCACTCACTCACTCACTCACGCACTCACTCACTCATTGTGTTGGCCATATGTGGTTGGGCGCGTTTCTTTTTTTTTCAAGCGTGAGTCAAATGTGTCCGGTACTACATTAACATTACCATACACATTCAAATGTGTATTGGGTAATGGACACGACACTACTACCTCTAGATTTGCTCCGATACGAGGCCGGTCGAGTCGAGTTGTTCTGCATTTCTCCCATTTTTGTTTTCACTTTTTTTTAATTTCACTTCAGGCTCTTTATTTCGGTCGCTTACTGTTCGGTCTTCTCTGTCGTTTTAGCAACGTTGACGACGCGGACTGGAAGTGGGACTTGTCCGATGCGGAGCAGGTCGAGCGCGTGCTTGCGGATGGTCTTGTTGAATGCGAAGAAGATGTAGGGATTGATGGCGCTGTTGATGATCGCCATGTTGCTGAGCACCAGCCCTCCGAGGCCGCGGTAGTCGAAGAGGAATTGTGTCAGGTCCATGAGTTCGTCGACGAACACGAAGCAGAGGATCTCCACGATCGTCACGAGGCAGATGATCAGACCCTGTAAGCACGTGCGTGCGCGCGTGCGTGCGTGCGTACGTGCGTGCGTGCGTGCGTGCGTGCGTGCGTGCGTGCGTGCGTGCGCGAGCGAGCGAGCGAGTGAGTGCGTGCGTGCGTGCGTGCGTGCGTGCGTGCGTGCGTGCGTGCGTGCGTGCGTGCGTGCGTGCGTGCGTGCGTGCGTGCGTGCGTGCGTGCGTGCGTGCGTGCGTGCGTGCCATTTTGGGCAGTGAGTGGAGCGGGTGGGAGCGGGGCGCAAGTTGGGTCAATAACGTAATGGTTTCAAACGAACACCAGGGCATTCCCTGCAACTGTTGCCTTTTGTGTATTCCTTTGCAACTTTTGTTAATGAACGTTCAGTATTTTGCAGCAGGTTTGAACTTTGCCACCGTTCCAAAATTGGCTCAAAACCGTTAATGTAATCTTGTTGACCGTGAAATTTTGCAGGCATCCAAAAGCTTTCGTAAGATTTACCACGAAGAGAACAATTTTGGCAACTCAATCAATTTCCGCTATGCACCGCAGTCAAAAACATAAAGAAAGTTAAATTTTATGGCAACCAGTTCAGGGAATAGAAAGTTAAAAAGGTTAAAAAAACACCCTTTGCAAGGCACCTGCAAGAGAAGGTTTCTCTCTCTGTTGGAACTGCTGCCGCTGGAGCCGATCAGAGATTTGTAGTAGAAGAACTTCAGGTGCGTGTACGTGGCCACATTAGAGAGCCGGGCCCGCGTAGGGCAAATACTCGTCGAAGACAGAGTAAATCTCGTCTGCCATGTACAGGAAGTAGCGCTCGTTGAACGCCTGAAGTAAAACGTGCGGACCAAATCACGGAGCATGCGTATTGCCCTCCCCCACCCCCACCCCCCTCAAATTCAGTTGGGTTTGGTGTCATACTGTATCATTGCAAGCTGTGAAAAAAATTAAGACTGCGGAGGAATGCTTTATTGTATTTACAGAGCGATGGATTGCACCTGTGCTGGGTCGGCGTCGTTTGATGAGTATACATACACACATACATACCTACATGGAATTGTTTCGAGGCATCAATTTCCTGTGCAACAAACCGCGTCGACATTTCTATCTTATCATCCTTCTCGTCGAACGGTTCTACATTGATATTTCTCGCATTGGAAAGCCTAGAAATCGCTGGGGTGGGTGGGAGACGGGGTTGGCCGGCTTGTCCGAACTAGCGTGCTTACGTGCTGCTCGGCGCTCAGCTTCTCCTTGGGAACGAAGTAGAAGTAGGCGAAGAGGTGGTTGAACTTCTCGTGCCGGCCCATCACCGAACGCTGCACCAGCTTGAATGCCGCAAAGGGCCACGACAGCGCCACACCGATGTAGATACGCTCGCCCTAAATAGAGATCCGTACTGTATGTACAAGACAGGGCCTTGCTTGTTCCTCCTGTCCGAGAGAGAGAGCGAGTTTAACGCTGGTGGATGCAGCAGATTGCGCACATTTTGCATTCTTTCTGCCGCGCGTAACACGCGTATGACATTTGTGAAAGTGTCTAGGCAGGCACCTTCCTTCCCCATCCCTCTTTGCTTGGATCCGTTTTCTGGTGTGGGGGAGGGGGTGGCTGTCGGGGCAGCCCCAACCCCCCCCCCCCCCTATAACTGGATCCACTGGCCAGTCAGTACGGCAGGGAAGGACGACGGGGTAGGTAGGTAGGGCCCACGCACTTCGAACAAGGCCTCGTAGGCGGACTTGCTGAGGAAGACGCAGAAGCGGTTGAGCGCGATGAAGAAGCTCGCGTGCATGGCGACCCTGAAGCAGACGGTGTCGACGTTGGCCAGCGAGACGAGCAGCCAGCCGTCCCCGTAGAGCGGCCGTCCCGCGAACGCCAACGGAGTCGCCACCACGCAGTGCACCGGAAACAACGTCGTCTGGCGTCGTCGTGGCGGCAGGGGGCGCGTGGCCCCCACCCAGCACCAGGAGTTCGCCCACGTCCTCCCGCGGCCAGCGTCCAGACGAGCACGTAGAAGTTGTGCTTGCGGTGGTAGTCGGCCCTGTGCCTGAACAGCACCGGCACCCGCACCGCGCCGCGTAGCCCAGTAGGCCGACGGACGAGAAGAGCAAGTAGCTGCACGACGAGGCCAGCCGGTCGGACAGCGCCGGCCAGTAGGGCGTCTTGGGAGGCTGCACAAGCCGCGTATCGCACGTCGCTCACACAAGTGAAGGCCAGGCAACGATTGAATCGCATCCACGCAGCGCAACTATGATGCAACTGATACATATATAACAGCAAGAGTCCTCCAATAGGATGTCCTTCCATTACGCATAGTTCGCCAAACTAATGGATAGTTTTCAATAAGCAGGTCAATAAGAGTTTTCTCTAAGTGGTACCAACTATATGAGCACAAACTTTTAGCCCGTGAGTTGACGTGACGCCGCCCCCTTTTCCAACCTTTGCTTCGTCATTACTTGTAAATAATATTAAAAATTGTTTTATCAGTTTCCAATAAACCCAAGCACAGTCTCTTTTCCCCCTCTCTATTTCAACACAACCAACAAGAGCACACCATCCTTTGTCTACGTGACCGAGTACACTGTATGCAAGTAGGTATATAAAAGCCATACATAGACGGAAGTTGACAGCAGCGAACAGTTCGTGTGGTTGTCCATAGTCGTGCGAAGCTCTAGTCTAGGCGCTTTTTTTTAGCTGCTCAGATCGAAATAACGCTCAAATAACGGCACCGCGACACACGAACGATTCGGCAAATGTGTCCGCTGCAGATTCGTGCACCGCAGGTACGAGCGCCAACAACATGCCCGTGCGAAAGCCGCGCAGCTGATGGAAAAGACGCAGATGTCGCTGATTTGTGCGGACTGAGTTCGGTCGGCGTGACGACCGTCGATCATACCAGAATTGTCACCTGTGTTGTGCCCAGAGTGCAATTGGTCTCGGTTCAACACAAGAGCATATACCTGCACCGGGTCTGGAAGTGGGGGGGGGGGGAGTGGCACCTTTTGGTGAGGATGGGGGTCACCCGAGCAAAAGTGGGGGTAGCAGACAATCTTTTTAATTATACTGGCATGTGTTGCTCAAAATGGGTCCAAATAGGTTCAAAATAGTGTTATCTAGCAGTTTTATGGTCGTGAAACACTGAAAAGCACGGACCAGTGACGGAGCCAGGGTGGGGAAAGGGGAATTCCCCCTCCAGAAATCGAAAATCTAGGAGGGAAAAGGCAGGGCCGTGGGACAAAGTGAGCTTGGGAGGGCGTGTAATTATTAGGGGGGGGGCTAATTATGATGGGGTAATTATAGGGTTTACGGTATGTAACTATGTAACACGAGGGGGGTTGGCACCACCAGAAACGCTGCAACATTTGCGCTGCTGCAGCAGGGCATTGGTGCGGATGGGGG
>JASAMY010003222.1:0-15684 GCA_030248085.1 Paralinhomoeus sp. GSCO2_6 | reverse complement strand
TCACATATTAGGGTTGTACGCTGACGCGTACACCCTGATACACACACGTGCACGCGGCGCATTTGTAAGTAGATGGTCCATTTTGGGAGTGGGCGTAATTAAAGGGGGGGGGGGCTTCTCAACTCAAAGTGGTCTTGGGAGGGTGTATTATTATAGGGGGGGGGGGGCTAATTATGCGGGGGCTTATAATAGGGTTTACGGTAATGTATAATTGACTCAAATGTCAACCTAATCAAGCAGATTTCATTTCTTTTTAAATGACAGCGACAGACAGTCTCAAATCGAATTTGGAATGATTAGCGCAACTCGTGTCACGTGAGTGCTGTCATGTGCTACTTCGAAATCAGTGCTGCTTGCACTACTACCTTGTTGCACTAAGGCGGTACATGTGCAATCGAGGCGTTCTTGGGAAGTGGTCGAACCGTGCTGTGGACGATGTGACGACGAGGAAGGCATAGGCGCCAAAAGGCCTTTCTGGCTGCGCCCGAACACAGAAGCAAAAAGTAGGGGTTGCCACAACCGAACCACTAAAATGCGTGCTTGCGCGCGTGCGTGCGTGCGTGCGTGCATGCGTGCGTGCGTGCGTGCGTGCATGCGTGCGTGCGTGCGTGCGTGCGTGCATGCGTGCGTGCGTGCGTGCGTGCGTGCATAGGATACGAACCGTGGCTATGACGTGCGCGCTGACAGCCGGCAGTTGGACGTTCTTAAAAAAATAGTAGGCGAAATCGTTGTGAATCACATTGCCCAAAACCGATAGCGCTCCCAATGCACAGTTGCTTAGAAGTATTACATAAGTCATCAAGCCATATACCGTCAGCGAAATCTCAGTTTTGAATCTCTTTTTCTCCACTGACTGTACCGAAAGTTCGTTTCCTTCCTGAAATTTATTCGAGCTCTTATTCATCCGAATCAAACAAAAATATTCAAAAGCGCACCTGTTTAGCACGTGATGCCAGCTTGACCATTATCGCGGCGTAAAGGACCGCAATCACTGCCGCGCATGAAAAAGTACTGAGAACGGACACTGATAACAGTGCGAGCGCCATACTACTCAGTTGGACGTTCACAAAAGGTTCCGTCACATTGGCTCCAAGTTTTGTGTGGGCGGTGACGTAGAACGTTTCTTTGTCGAAAATGATCGGTGCTGCCAGTCCAACGACGATTAGCCAACACAATCCGACGAGAATATAGCTCATTTTTAAATTCTCCCGCTAGAATAAAAAAAAAATAAAATTCTTATCAATTTATCAACAATCTTGAGATGGACGTTCCAGTCCAGTCCTTCGTGGTCGCTCCTCCACAGGGTGATCGTATTAAGAGGCGTTCCACAGAATTTCCAGGTTCCAGGATGCTTGCCAAAAAAAATTTGCTAAATCGACTTTGCGGGTTCCAGATGAATGTCCCATTGTGGATGGGAACTCTCGCTTCGATCATCGACTCTCACCTCCTCCGGAGGGGTCTCCTAAGTTACTTAGACCACCATGGAAATGGCAAAAATCGACCCAAAAAAATATTTGATGGCACAGCACTTATGGTCATTCTTGCAAAATTAGCGCCCCATTTTTGGAGCAATAACATAGGCTAGGAGGAATGCAGAGAGGTGCCAACTTGGGGTGTGCTAGTAGAGTTGTTAACTAAGTGGTGCCATCTGCCATCCACGCTCCTAGGCACATCACCCTCGAGAGAGATGGCGCAAAACAAGCAAGTCCCATTTTTGGGTCGACTTTTTCCATTTCAGTGATCTCACTTAGGAGACCCCTCTGGAGGGGTGTTTAGCAAAATCTATATTTTGGCGGGCACCAGTACCTGGAAATTCTGTGGAACGCCTCTTAACACAATATGAAAAAATGATAGAGCATGAATAGGGGTGTGAGGAAGGAGTGTGAGGAAGCAGAGAGAGAGAGAGAACCAGTAGAGTAGGTACATGCGCTTACGCCCATACAGTAGTTTTGCTAGTCGCTACTGTGTGTGTGTGCGCGCGTGTGCATTAGTAGGTACGCTGCATCTTAGTCGTTGTTGTTGTTGTTGTTGAGCGTAGTCGTTGAGTTAGTCGTTGAGTTGTAGGTGTTAGTCATTTCTGCCGCCTAGCGTGCATTCGGTAGGCCGCTTAGCGTGCATTCGACAGCTGGCAGGAATCCGATGAAGAAGCTGATTCATGTCCGCTCTCTCGTCTTCGAGATCGTCGGGTCGGCGCCGCTTTTGACATTTGGCGCCGTCCAGACGGCCTCGGCCGTTGAGCGGCCGGCGGCGGTGCCTTAGTCATGAGGCGCCGGCGCCGGCGGCCTTTTGTAAGCTGCGCGTGAGAATGGGCGCTCGCCGGATTGCGTTTCCGCTCTCGCGCGCGCGGTGCCGGGCGCGTCCGTCTCTTGATAACCTCGCGCCGCCGGTGAGCCGGCCAGTTGTGGCAGAAGGTCGAGTGAGAGTGAGCGAGCGAAACAGCAACCAGTCTTGGGGCAACCCGCAACGAGCTAACAACTGGAGCCCTGTACGGGGCTGCTCCAAGACTTCGGCCAAGGGACATCGATGGGGGCGAGGCAGCAGGGCCACGCGACAGACATCGACAAACAACGGCCAGCCGAGGAGCAGAAGCGCGGGTTGAGAACACTCCCCGTCGACGAGCCGGCAGCCTCGTGCTGTTTCGGGCCAAGAGCGGGTTGAGAACACTCCCCGTCGACGAGCCGGCAGCCTCGCGCTGTTTCTGGCCAAGACCGCAGCAGACAGGACCGCAGACTTCAACCAAGCGAGTCCCCAGCAACCAGCCAAGCGAGCAAGGAGCAAGGAGCAAGACTCCAGTCTATGCACAAAGGTACGCCCGTCTTCCAGAACGCAGCCAGAGACGCTCGCGTCGTCGATCGCCAGCTACAACGCGACCGTGAAACGCGGCACCGTACTAACTCCAACGAGAGCAATAGCTCCACAGAAACGGTGCGCCGCGCGTCCGACAGTGACAGCGCGGACGGGATTGAAACACCTACCGTAGTCGGACCCACCGTAGTTGGACCTACCGTAGCCGGGCATCAATCGAACGCGAACGACGACAACATGGCCATCTCCCAGGAGCAGTATAACAACTTGGTCACTTCCCTACAGGAGCTACGGTCACGGCAGAACACTGAGCAGCTAGACAGCGTATTGCGCACCTTCGCCACAGCGAACGCCAACCATACAGTGTACGAGCAACTGTCGAAAACGCCGCTTTTCTCGGGGGATGGGACAGTTTCGATCGACAAGTGGCTACGAACCGTGTCCAACGTCATGGAGCAGTGCTCTGCTCCAGAGGCGCAGCGAGCACAGCTACTGCTAGGCCGATTGACTCGGCGTGCAGCAGAGTTCGCCGCCACTCTCACAGCTGCAGTCAGGAACGACCCCAGCGCCTTATCGGCTGCTCTGCGTAACAAGTACCGTAATCCGCGGGACAAGGCTACCGCAATTCGTGAGCTACACATCAGGAAACAACTTGTGACCGAATCTGTTCCGGAATTTGGTCGCTGTTTGCTTGAACTTGGAAAGATTGCCTATGGAGACGCCGTTATTGACGCTGCCAACCCTGCTGCCAACGACCACATCGGAACCTTGCGCCAAATCTTCCTGGACGGGCTATACTCCAATTCGCTGCGAAACACTGCGAGGGTGCTTTGCCCCGATACAGTCAATGGATACTTTCCACTTGTTGAATGGGTAGAGAGCCTGAGATCGCGCCTGAGTGAGACATTGCCTGCGAGTAGCAGCGCCAGTGCTGCCGAGCCATTCGCGCTGCTTGGAGCTATCGCAGAAGGGAGCGCCACGGCGTTGGGCGTCTCCGAGGATGGGCAAGCCCAGCTGAACAACTTGGCAGTGAGATCGCCGCAAGTGGCCGCTGCCGCTGGGTTCGATCAGCGTTTTGGGAGAGACGCTGGTGGGCACCGATCGCAGTCGTGGGGACCAGTAAACCAAAACAACAGACGCGTATGTCTGTGGTGTGGCCTAACTAACCACTGGATTTCGGAATGTCACAAGCGCCAGCGAGAGCAGAGTCGGCCCGCTAGCAGCACTCGACGAGTCAGCAATGACCGCCTTGACGGGCCTCGTCATTGTTTCACGTGCTCTTCGCCGATGCACACGAGCGCTTTCTGCCCTGACGACTGCAGCGACAGGTCTACACCAAATGACCATGTCAACAGCTTCAGCTACGAAACTCCTAGCCGAGTGACTTCCTCTGGCGGAATGGCACCCACACAACACCATCGGAGCTCCAACATTCCACAACCCCACACCCAGACATTCAACAGTTCCAATTACTACACAGCCGGTTTTTGCAACAGTAATCCATCGTGTCAGTTCCGCAACAGACAACTGACTCGGCTAAACCACCTACAAATGCAGCCCATGGTCAACGACGAAGACGCGCCACAGAACGCGCTGCACCACAGCGCCAGCGCTGCTGCGAGTGAACCAACAAACGACACCAACACCGGTTCTCTGAGACAACAGACAGACAACGACAGACGCTTGGAGCTGCTTGAATCTATCAACACTCGTCTAACAAACTGGGAATACGAAGCACAGACCAGAGTGTGTACTCTTCACTTCTATCAGCCATTCGACCTCGAGCTGCACGACTCAACACCTACTGGAGAGCCCGCCGACGCTGACGCCGACGTGGAGATCCCCATCCCAGCTGCGCGCAGTGGCAATCATGGACGCAGCAGCACCCGGTCTTCTTTCACCAGCACCACCAGCTCCAGTGCCGAGTGGATTGGCGCTCTAGAGGCGTCTGAACCTCCAGCTGCGCAGGAGGAACAACAACCAACACAAGAAACAACCAAGAGCAAGGTCACGATTCCCGACCACCTCACTCGACTGTCGCGCCCAACTCACGCCAATCCTAATACCACCAAGGAGACCCTGGAAAAAGCACAGTCACCACAAGACGGGCGAGTAGACAAGCGATCTGCTCGTCGGGGCAAGACACCGGAAGACGCGTCACAGAAGGACAAGAGGTCCAGCTCCAAAGTGAGCATATGGTGCCGAGCCAAGGCCGGTGGAGGCTCGAAGGCAGTCAGAAGGGCCCTTATGGCTGCGCTACTACAAGTTATGCTGCTCTCTACCAACGCTGACGCTGTCTTGTCCCCTGCGAACACGTTCTACCTCTGCGGAGGCAATCAGAGGCTTGGGACCCTCATCGACTATCCGGCCATTCTTCAATTTAAAGGCGCGCTGTCCCCTGCCGCTGCTCGGCACCAGTCCTTCAAGACTGGTAAAATAGCCGTGTTCGTTTATTGCGTTTCTCCCATGGTGACCGCTGCTACAACGTCACGCAAGCTCAACCATACAAGACTGCACACGAAGACCACTGGCAGCTGCAAGCATAAAATGAAGATATCGCGATACCGCGCTCAGCGTTGGACACGTTCCCAACGCCAGTTGATGATCCGTTACTTTTGTCCACCACCACAGCGCCATCCAAGGAACAGTCACCATTCTCTACACCCTCCAGCAGAGTGTCGCGGCCGCGCCTCTCGTCGCAGTGTCATGCTGCCCAGTAGCGCCACCATCGCTCGCGTCGTGGACGAGCGCCACCTTCTGCGCCACACACACGACACGGACAGCTCAGCGGCCAGCGACGAAGTCTGACTTTCGGGACGAAAGTCGTTCTTCCCGGGGAGGAGTGTGAGGAAGGAGTGTGAGGAAGCAGAGAGAGAGAGAGAACCAGTAGAGTAGGTACATGCGCTTACGCCCATACAGTAGTTTTGCTAGTCGCTACTGTGTGTGTGTGCGCGCGTGTGCATTAGTACCTAGGTACGCTGCATCTTAGTCGTTGTTGTTGTTGTTGTTGAGCGTAGTCGTTGAGTTAGTCGTTGAGTTGTAGGTGTTAGTCATTTCTGCCGCCTAGCGTGCATTCGGTAGGCCGCTTAGCGTGCATTCGACAGCTGGCAGGAATCCGATGAAGAAGCTGATTCATGTCCGCTCTCTCGTCTTCGAGATCGTCGGGTCGGCGCCGCTTTTGACATTTGGCGCCGTCCAGACGGCCTCGGCCGTTGAGCGGCCGGCGGCGGTGCCTTAGTCATGAGGCGCCGGCGCCGGCGGCCTTTTGTAAGCTGCGCGTGAGAATGGGCGCTCGCCGGATTGCGTTTCCGCTCTCGCGCGCGCGGTGCCGGGCGCGTCCGTCTCTTGATAACCTCGCGCCGCCGGTGAGCCGGCCAGTTGTGGCAGAAGGTCGAGTGAGAGTGAGCGAGCGAAACAGCAACCAGTCTTGGGGCAACCCGCAACGAGCTAACAAGGGGCTATTGTCTAATTGAGGTGGTGAATACACAAATTTGGAGGCGCATTTTATTTAGGCGCTCAACAGTCAAATCCGGGGTCAGAAAGTACTTTGCATTTCAAACCTTCTAAAATCTAAATCCCTAAAAGAATTATTGGAGGAGTCATACGTGCGGTATCAATTATTGGAACACACTTTCTTGTAGAAGGCGGGGTAGAGCACAGCGATAAAGCGGTTGACTGCAATCGCTGTATTGCCAATCGGTTGGCCGGCCATCGCGCCAACTTCAATCCCCACCAAAGTCCTTGCCCATGCACCATTGTGACTCAAATAAAATTCTCTGCAATCATACTGTAATGGATGAAGATGGGCGGTTTTAAAGAAATGACTGTGCTACTCTTGTCTCTAAATGTAATTAGTTCTTGAAGCGACATATTGATTAGTACGGTATCCCACCTAAAAAGATTCCTAGTTGGATAGACAAATGCAGTCTTGTAGGTGGCACCGCATAAAATGTCCAAAAATGCCAGTGAGATGGAGAGAAACAGGAAACTTTTGGAAAAAGATTTCGCTGTGGAGCAGGCGGAAAGGACCAACATGTAAAAGGGTGTGCTAAGAACGAAGATAACGTCTTGGCTCCAATGAGCCTGGCAGGCCCAGTCACAAGCCATGTGGCAGACCTCTGCAGTTGCTGTAGTTGTGATAGTTGTGAGAACAGAAGTGATGGTCTATCGTCTATCGTGCTGTCTATCGCAGGTGGGAACGCAAGTCAGGACGGATTTCGATTCAGTGGTTGGCTTGGCGACGCCTCGCACGACTCAGCATGACTCTCTTTTATCGAAAATTAATTACCACAGACCAATTAGTCCCCTGGGGGCTAATTGTTTCGTCTCAGACGTAGGGGGACAATACCAGTAGTTATTGAAGGAGAAAGGACTTGCGCACACTCTCACTGTTTCCTGCACTTACACTACGTCTTACACCGTGTACCCACCGCACACACACACACACACACACACGCACACACACACACATACACACGCACACACACGGGTCGGTAGGTGCGAATAATTGCAAAATTGACCGTCCATATTTCTTTCGAAATGACAGCGACAGACAGTCTCAAATCGAATTTGGAATAATAAATGCAACTCGTATCACGTGAGTTCTTTCACAATCTGCTTCCATATGAATGTTGCTTCATGCTTCAACTATCTTCTTGCTACCTTATTTCTAGGGCGATGTTCTTCGGAAGTGGTCGAACCGTGCTGTGGACGATGGGACAGCGAGGAAAGCATAGGCGCCAAAAGGCCTTTCTGGCTGCGCCAGAACATAGAAGCAAAAAGTAGGGGTTGCCACAACCGAACAACTAAAATGCGTGCGTGCCGGCGTGCTTAGGAATTCGTTAGAGAATAATTTTAATACCAACCGTGGATAGGACGTGCGCGCTGACAGAGGACAGTTGGACGTTCTTAAAAAAATAGTAGGCGAAATCGTTGTGAATCGCATTGCCCAAAATTGATAGCGCTCCCAATGCACAATTGCTTAGAAGTATTACGAAAGTCATAAACCCGTATACGGTCAGCGCAGTCTCAGTGTTGAATCTTTTTTTCTCCAGTGATTGTACCGAAAGTTCGTTTCCTTCCTAAAATTTATTCGCGCAATTATTTTTTTTATTCGGAACGAATCAAATAGTAAAAAACGCACCTGTTTAGCACGTGATGCCAGCTTGACCATTATCGCGGCGTAAAGGACCGCTATGACTGCCGCGGATAAAAAAGTACTGAGAACGGACACTGATAACAGTGCGAGCGCCAAACCACTCAATTTGACGCTCACAAAAGGTTCCGTTACATTGGCTCCAAGTTTTGTGTGGGCGGCGACGTAGAAAGTGTTTCCGTCGAAAAGGATCGGTGCTGCCAGCCCAACGACGATCAACCAACACAATGCGGTGAGAACGTAGCTTAATTTCAAATTCTCTCGCTAAAATGAATAATTGATATTGTTATCAATTTTTCAAAACATGAATAAGGGTAGGCGTTCCAGATATTGCACCCCCTCCCCCGGATGCGCTTACTGTAGGGGGGGGGGAGAGGGGAGGTGGCTTACCATTTTGGATGGCCTCTGAGAGGGCGCTTATCGTAAAGTGGCTCATCGAGTCATCATACCCTTTGCGTTCAATGGAAGTTCAGTTTTCCGTTTTCAGTCAATATTTTGCATTTTGCTCTACAGAACGGTTTAGATATTTGCTTTTAAGGAAAAGCTTTTAAAGCGATTTTTTTAATTAAAAAAAGTATGTCAAACTAAAAAATCTTGGTTCTCAATCATACCTGTAACCGGGTCTGGAAGAGTGGGGGGGGGGGGGGTAAATGGCCGAATTCTGGTGGGGGGGGGGGGTGTCTGGAGCAAAAATAGTTATTGAGTAATACTGGTACTATTAGGTCAAAATGGGTATAAAAATGGTCTAAACAGAGTTATATAGATCATTTATGGTCATATAACACTCAAAAGCACAGAAATACACCAACATTTACTCACTTTTATCGTTTTAGACTGAGTAAAAATCGCTTGAGAAAATTCTGGGGGGAGTTGGAAAAATTCTGCGGGGACCCCAACCCCCTCCCCCCAGTTACAGGTATGTTCTCAATCCCTACTCTTCGCCACATTGAAGAAGGAAGGGAAGAATTCGGTTTAATGGGAACATTATTGGAAGAGTTTGGTGTAGCTGCGGTATCAATTATTGAACACACTTTCTTGTAGAAGACCGGGTAGAACACAGCGATGAAGCGGTTGACTGCAATCGCGGTAGTGCCAATCGGTTGGCTGGACATCGCGCCAACTTCAACCCACACCAAAGTCCTTGCCCATGCACCATGGTGACTCAGATAAAATTCTCTGCAATTATACCGTAATGGATAAAAATGGGCGATTTTAAAGCAATGACTGTGCTACTCTTGTCTCTAAATGTAATTACCTAGTTCTTGAAGCGACATATTGGTATGATATCCCACCTAAAAAGATTCCTAGTTGGATAGACAAATGCAGTCTTGTAGGTGGCACCGCATAAAATGTCCAAAATGCCAGTGAGATGGAGAGAAACAGGAAACTTTTGGAAAAAGATTTCGCTGTGGAGCAGGCGAAAAGGACCAACATGTAGAAGGGTGTGCTGAGAACAAAGATAACGTCTTGGCTCCAATGAGCCTGGCAGGCCCAGTCACAGGCCATGTTGCAGACCTCTGCAGTTGCTGTAGTTGCGCGGCCTTAAATTGATATGCATGTAAATACATGTACAGGTATAAGGTCCCTATTTCAAAAAAGCGGTTGGGGCTTTCACCCTATAACTGGTGGTTGCGTCTGCGTGCTCTCTATCGCAGGTGGGAACGTAAGTCGGGACGGATTTCGATTCAGCGGTTGGCTTGGCAACGCCTCACACGTCAGCATGACCTCTCGCTTACTGAAAACGACCACAGACTCTCTAATTAGCCCCCTGGAGGCAAATCTCGGTTACAGGAGGCACTGGCGGATCCAGGATTTTCTGACAGGGGGGGGGGGGGCAAGCTCAAAAATTTTTTTCCGCTTAAATTTCAATTGGAGAGCTATATTTCGAGCGTTTGGTGCCGCAGCCCACTTTTTCGCATGTTTTTCAACACTTAAAACAGGCAGTGGCGCTACAAAACACACGTTTTGCATTTTTGCGGTTCTTCAGGTTGTTTTTGGTAGAACACGTGAGAAATTTTGTTCAGATTTTCGAAATCGCGCCGCAGGCGAAAATTTTCAATGTTAACTGCCTCATACGGAATTTGGCATGAGTTGTGGCCAAAAGTATGCACAAAAGCGCGCGCCGCAGGCGAAAATTTTGGTTTTCCAACCTACATCTGAGCATTATTTCATTGGGCGAAACAGTCACATTAGGTCAGCTTGCATCCCTTGCCCCCCTTTACGTGCCTTACGTGCATCTCTACTTTGGATGGCGAGCTGAACCAAAATATATATAGAGTCAAAACCTTAGTCCAAACGCAGTCGTCCATGCATTAGAGCGCCGCAGGCAAACATTTTCCGGTTATGAGGGTATAAATCTATGGAAATAGGCCAATATTAGCCCTCTTCCCTCTCGTCTGGGCCCCTTCTGCCCCCTTTGCCTGCCCCCGCGACGTTCTCTGCCCCCAACGCCTGCCCTCAGCCCCTTCTCTGCCCGCAGCGCCTGCCCCCGCTGCCCCCCTTTGCCGACCACGACAGGTGGGGGCACGCCCCCCCGCCCCCCCTTTGGATCCGCTAGTGACAGGAGGGCAAGAATTGTTGCTAACACTCTCAGTTTTAACATTCCAGCACTTACACAATGTACACACATTGCGCGTGGGGGGGGGGCGGTTCTTAGCGGCTTGCGGTAGTACAGACAACATACTGTTCACTTGTTCATTGGTTTGGCGCATGCGGCGTACATTTGCATACCGCACATGCAACATGCACGATGTCGAAAAGTCGAGAGTCGTGTGAACGCCATCCGAAAATCACAAATCCAAATCGGTCCTAATCTTCTCTTCGCGGCCCTCTCCATTGGCCCTTGATCTCTCATTTGGTGCACGAGTAGGCGTCGTTCGATAGGCCAGGCCTGCACTTGATGCCCACCTGTTGCGGGTGTGGTGAAGAGCAGATTAGAGGTGCAGTTTTCACCAGCTGCAGCGCTTGGTGTACTGTACGTGCTTGAACGCTTTAATCAGGTCGTTGGGGGTCGACGGCGCTGTGGTCATTCTGTGGCAGGTGTTTGCCCTCCTTCATGTGCGCCAGCGCCTTCAGCGTCTGCTGCGCCGCCTAAGTGGGGGGGCACCTTCACTCGTCAAGTGGCAGTTTAAAGCCGCCTCGTCGACGGCGTACCTGCAGGAAGCCGACGTTGGCCGACCAGTAGAAGATGTCGTAGGCCAGCTGGACGCTCTTCAGCTTCTGGACCAGCGTGTAGAACGCCTGCAGTCGACTCGTGCGCGTGCGTCAGCGAGTTCTGGTCTTTTGGGACGAGCAACCTTGTTGAAAATTCCGCTGCTCGAGTGCACCTCCTGATGTGGTCCACCGAGTGGCCGTCGCAAGTAGGAATGACCATGCATCTGAGAGTGCAATGTTCGCGCGGTTGCATGCTCAGTCAGAAGAATGGGGGCCCCGTCAAGGGCGCCAGCGCCTACGATGACACACACCACCACCATGAAGTGCCCTGGGACACTGTTGCAGGCTTCTTGAAACGGTAGACTGCGATGGCAGCATTTCGGCTGTGCAACTCGTCGTACGCACTGTACCTATGTACCTCAGGGTCTTGCCAGCCCCTTTGGCGACTTCGGTGACAATCTCTCTCTCTCTGTGTGTGTGTGTGTGTGTGTGTGTGTGTGTGTGTGTGTGTGTGTGTGTGTGTGTTTTGTTTGTTTGTTTGTTTTTTTATTCGTCGAAGCACGGTGTACGACAGTACGAAGGCACAAAGGCGAAGCACAGCGAGCGAGCGAATCATGGTCACACGTGTGTCACAACAACAGAGTACAAATGTCCACAGTTAGCAAAGCAAATACCTAGGAGAGATGGAAGTGCAACGCCCGCCAACTATTTACGTTAACACGTGCGAGACATGGCTAGGTGACACCAAAAAGGTGATTTTATAACCTAACCATTTAGGAATTGGGATAAGTTTTCCTTTAGAAGCTTATGTTTAAATGTAATGATAGTTTTGGAGTTGACCGTTCCTTCCGACAAGGCATTCCAAGCACCAATGATCCTATTGGAGAAGAAGTGCGCTCTATACTGAGTGTTGTGTTTTTGTGGACGGAGTTTAAAATTATGCCCCCTCGTTCTGCTGTCTCTATTTAAGGTAAAGAAATCTTCAAATTTGTTGGAAGTTTGTTTGTGAATTATTTTATAGACATAGATTAAATCAGCATGTAGCCGCCGCAGTTCAAGGAGGGGAAGACCAATGCGCTCTCTCCGTTCATCATATGACAAATGGCGTAGTTGCGGAATATTTCGGGTGAAAGTTCTCTGAATTGACTCCAGCTGCCTTGTGTTACCAACCATGACCGGATTCCAACACGGGGAAGCATATTCAAGACTGCTTCTAACAAACGCGCAAAATAACACTCTTAACACATTCAAGTCTCTAGTGTGAAAGCAGTTTAGTATTGCGGACGCTCTTAGACCAGCAGCCTTACTAATCTGGTTGCAATGCTCAGTGAAACGAAGATCTTTGGAAACAGTGACGCCCAAGTCACGCATAGTTTCTACCGTAGATAGCTGTGTTCCTCCTACACTGTAGTTTGTTCTTTCCTTGCGATTTATACCGAGGTGAAGGACTGAACATTTGGACAGAGAAAGTTGGAGCTGATTTTCGTTGCACCATTGATAAATTGAATTCAGGGAGTTTTGTAGCTTGCTGCGATCGTCTAGTAATTTGGACCGAAAATACAGCTTGCAGTCATCCGCAAACAGTTTGAGCGAAACTTGGTTTGCAACAGCTGGCAGGTCGTTGATGAAAATAAGAAAAAGGAGTGGACCTAGCACGCTGCCTTGAGGGACTCCACTACCAACTGGCGCGCTATCAGAAAAGGTGTCATTTACTTTAACCCGTTGGGTGCGATTTGTTAGCCAGCTACTGAGCCAATTGGTAATTGAGTGTGCAATTCCATAGCACTTAAGTTTATGCAGCAACTTTGAGTGGCTAACTGTGTCGAATGCTTTGGCAATATCCAAGTAAGCTATGTCAACAGGTTGTCTAGCATCCAATTCTTTAGTCCAGTCATTCAGACATTCTAGAAGTTGACTAACAGTGCTATGTTTGGCCAGGAAACCATGTTGCGCAGAGCTGATTAACCCATTGGATTGCATGTGCGCTAGGACACGTTTTTTGATAAGGCTTTCAAAAAGTCTACAGGATGTACTGGTAATGCTAATTGGTCTGTAATTGGAGGCTATGTTTTTGGCGCCCTTTTTAAACACGGGTGTGATGTTTGCGCACAACCAGTCGGGTGGTACTTGGGCTGTGGCCAGGGATAGGTTGAAGATTCGCATAAGTGGGTAGGCAATTGCAAGGGCCACTCTCTTTAATAAGTACTGTGGAATTCCGTCGGTCCCTGAGGAGAACTTGTTGGGCAGCTTAGAGAGCGCTAGATATATGTCAAATTCCGAAAAGTTTGGAGGTAGCATGCGTACATGGGTTTGAGAAGACAATTCTAATGGCTCGTTATTGTCAGTGACAAAAACAAAAACAGTGTGTGTGTGTGTGTGTGTGTGTGTGTGTGTGTGTGTGTGTGTGTGTGTGTGTGTGTGTGTGTGTGTGTGTGTGTGTGTGTGTGTCTTCAGCGGCTACCTTTCAAAATGTCTCTTGATAGGTAGGCATCGCTTGAGTTCGACTACATGTCACGCTAGTTGCAGCGGCCGCTAGGGGGGTAGCGGCGTCTCATGATCTCTGCTCCGGGGGCTTCACTGTGTCTTCACATAGACGGACATCCAGTCTCGGATATAGTGGCGTTGCTGATTGGCGTTTCACAGCCACCAACGCACCTTGTGGGACCTTGTTAGAGAGGCTTGTGGCTGTTCGCCCCCGTTTGTTCTTGGGTGTGAAGGCTGCATGTACCTCACCTTTCCTTTTCATTTCTCTTTTTCCAACAGGAGCCAGTGGTCACGAGTCCCGCTCGTTGCACGTGCGCCAACGATGATTCCCGCCTACGTCTGGGTGGCCATGGCGTTCTCGCCAGCGTGTCTATCGGCCTACGCGTTGGTTCTCGGGCTGCTGTGGCGCGGCCGCAACGCCGAGCCTTTCTGCAACCCCGTCTACAAGCTGTTCACGCTTATCGGCTGCTGCGACCTCTACATGCAGCTCTACGGGTCCGCCTACAAGGTCCTGGGCTTCCTGCTAACCGGCCCGCCCTTTGGCGCCTACGCTGCCTACGCGGTCTACTACGTCTGGGCGGCGGCGTTCTTGGGCGCGTACTGGCTGCACGTGAGTCGCGAGAGGGGCTTCTTTTTTGTTTGGGCTGTCACTATCAGCAATTTGGTCTATCCACTATATTTTGTGTATTCGGACGATACGGTAGGTTTGGGAAAACACTTAAGCTTAGGCGCACCGCATCGTCCGAATAAAAATACAGTGGATAGCCCAAATAACTTATAGTGATAGCCCAAACAATGAAAAGCAAGAGCGAGGCAGAAACTTCGGTACACGACGAGTCAGGTTCAGCTTTGTGTCTCCTCTGTGTGCACGTTGTTGTTCAGTTAGCCGTAGCTATCAACAGGCTCACAGCCCTCGCCTTCTTTGCGCGCTACGACGCTTTGTGGCGTGGATGGAGACCATTCGGTCTTATTGCGGTGCGTTTTGCATTTAAAGCGGTTCCAGTTGGCACAATTCAGTCATACCGGTATTCCCGAGCCGAACGTACGCGCAATCATTGGTACTTCCTATGTAGGTGCCTTGGTTGGCGTCCACGTCGCTGATGGTGGGCCTCTACTGGCCGGTGTTATCACTGCAGCTGAACGCGAGCCCGCCCAACTTCCTGGACGCCCAGTTCGACCTGCGCTCGCCCAGGGCCTATTTGGCATTCCGGCTCGAGGTCCTGATCATGCAGACGATCAACGCGTGCAGCCTGCTCGCCTATGTCGGCGCGCTGCTCGCGCTCAGAGGCCACCTCGCACGGGCTTTGGGAGCGCAAAAGCGCCAATTGCAAACTTCAAGTTTTTGGGTACTGTACCACAACTCACCCGACACCCTGGAAAAATTATCTTCACGGAAAGTTACGGAAGGCACGAGGATTGCGCAGGATCTAGTCCTAATCCCAAAGTCCGCGTCAGAAGTCGGCCCGGAGCGCACCCCTTCGGTCGGCCAAGCAACGGATGCGCCTCGAAGTCAAACTGCTCCTGGTGGGGGTCGCGATCGCGTCCACGCAGCTGCTCCTTTACCTGTCGGCTGTCAGTGACTACTACCTGCTCGGCTTCCCGCTGTTGAACTTGGTCATCTTTGTCTACATCTCCATCAACCCGGTCATCTACTTTCTCGTCGATGGCTCCGTCAAGAAGGCCGTACAGACCCTCCTCTGCGGGAAAATGTCGACGACAACGACCACAGTTCGGCCCGCCAACGCCAAGGCCAACGCAACCGGCGCCGCCAATGATTGATGCCAATCGATCCATACTGTTTCCGCTTCTCCTTCCTGTACTTGTCCTGATGATGCCATATGATGATGATGTACTGTCTTCGTGGTTTGTATGACCTTGTACGTGTTGTTCCCGAGAGAATGTGAGAGTGTGTGGGACGGTGCGCAACATTGCGCAACATGTGTATCCAGTGTACGTGCAGAATAGGTATGTGTGTGCATGTGTACGTGTAGACAAGCTTCAGGGTAAAAGGGCCCCACAAGCTTTCCACACATCGCCCAAACATCATCACCGTAAGCCTATGATTCCACGCGCGTATGCGCGTATGC
>JASAMY010002570.1:0-15721 GCA_030248085.1 Paralinhomoeus sp. GSCO2_6 | reverse complement strand
GCGAACGCCCAGAACCGCCGTCTCACCCTAGAGGACCTGGAAGACAGCTGGGACAGGTATTTCGGTGTTCTTAATTCCGTCTGGAGAAGATAATCGGGAAATGGTACCCCCCCCCCCCACCGCTGCAGAGGCATCCCTCGGATCAACACGCTCTTCCAAAAGGACAGGCACACGCTCGCCTACGACAAGGGCTGGCGCATCAGGACCGAGTTCAAGCAGTACCAGGCGAGGCTGAAATTTGAATTTTAAGAACTTAAAAATTTTAGAAAATTCTGAAAAATTGAATTCTCAGGTGCTGAAGCAGAACTCCTTCTGGTGGACGCACGCGCGGCACGACGGCAAGTTGTGGAACCTCAACAACTACCGGACGGACATGATTCAGGCCCTGGGCGGTGTGGAAGGCATTCTAGAGCACACGCTCTTCAAGGTACGCACGTCTGTTTGGGGGACATAGCTGTAACCGGGATTGGTGCAACACTCTATCGGTACTTTCTTCCAATTTGGGTAGGATGGGGGGGGGGAACAGGACAACCACCAATTCCTTACAGGCATGGGTTTAGGGGTGGAGAGCGTTGTTTCGATAAACCGCATGACAGACGTTACCCTGTCCATAACTCGCTCCTGTGAAACAGTTTTCGCTGTGTTCTTTTTTCTTTCATTTGCGCTTTGAGCCAGGAGAAACGGCTCCGCCGTTTCTCCTGGCTTATCATGCGTGATTTGTGGAATAGGAGGCGTGCGAGTGTGGTGTAGTGGTTAGCATCCAGGCCCGGAAACCCTGAGACCTGGGTTCGAATCCCAGCACTGCAATCGCCTTTTTTCCACAACTCTTCAATTGTTACATCCAGGTGGGCGGTGTTTGACGCCAGGCAATGCCGGCTCCGCCGTTTCTCCTGGCTTATCATGCGTGATTTGTGGAATAGGAGGCGTGCGAGTGTGGTGTAGTGGTTAGCATCCAGGCCCGGAAACCCTGAGACCTGGGTTCGAATCCCAGCACTGCAATCGCCTTTTTTCCACAACTCTTCAATTGAGTTGACGGTTCTCTTGTGCAGGGCACGTACTTCCCGACTTGGGAGGGCCTGTTCTGGGAGAAGGCGAGCGGCTTCGAGGAGTCGATGAAGTTCAAGAAACTGACGAACGCCCAGCGGTCCGGTCTCAACCAGATCCCCAACCGTCGCTTCACCCTCTGGTGGTCGCCCACCATCAACAGGGCGAACGTACGCTCGCCTCTGTGAATTTTAATGGCGAAATTGAGAAATAATGCGCCGAATTTCCTATAGGTCTACGTTGGCTTCCAAGTGCAGCTGGACCTGACGGGTATCTTCATGCACGGCAAGATCCCCACGCTGAAGATCTCGCTCATCCAGATATTCCGCGCCCACTTGTGGCAGAAGATCCACGAGAGCACGGTCATGGACCTCTGTCAGGTGCGTCTCGTGTCCGTGTGCGTGCGTGCGTGCGTGCGTGCGTGCGTGCGTGCGTGCGTGCGTGCTCTAGTATTGGTCGCGCCGCCTTAGGTGTTCGACCAGGAGCTGGACGCGCTCGAGATCGAGACGGTGCAGAAGGAGACGATCCACCCCCGCAAGTCGTACAAGATGAACTCGAGCTGCGCCGACATCCTCCTCTTCGCCCAGTACAAGTGGCACGTCAGCCGGCCCAGTCTGCTCGCCGACTCCAAGTCAGCTCGCACGCACGCACCGGCACGCACGCACGCGCGCACGCACGCACGCACGCGCCGTGCGCACGCACGCACGCATGCACGCGCTGTCTTCCAGGGACGTGATGGACAACACGACGACGCAGAAGTACTGGATCGACGTGCAGCTGCGCTGGGGCGACTACGACAGTCACGACATCGAGCGCTACTCCAGGTGACTGACATTTGCCGTGTTTCAAATTTAATTAATTGAGAATTAGCGATATGTATATTCAGAGCGAAATTCCTCGACTACACGACCGACAACATGTCGATCTATCCGTCGCCCACGGGCGTGCTGATCGCCATGGACCTGGCCTACAATCTCTACAGGTGCGATTTTGATTTCTTTGATCTTTGCCGACAAACATAGACGATTCATTTGTTTGCGCCGATTCGATTTTGTTGAGAAGTACCGAATAGCGTTTCAGCGCCTATGGCAACTGGTTTCCGGGCGCCAAGCCGCTCATTCGACAAGCGATGGCGAAAATCATCAAGGTGGGGTACTTTCTGAACTTTTGGGCATTCCTTTGAAATTGAATTAAAACAAAATTCTTCAGGCCAACCCCGCGCTGTACGTGCTTCGGGAGCGCATCCGCAAGGGCCTGCAGCTGTACAGTAGCGAGCCCACCGAGCCCTACCTGACGAGTCAGAATTACGGCGAGCTGTTCAGCAATCAGATCATCTGGTTCGTCGACGACACGAACGTCTACCGAGTCACCATTCACAAGGTGAGGTCATATTTTTTTTTGGGGGGGGGGGGGTAGTGAATGCGCCAATTAATTACGGTGTGACGTCGCCTCTCAGACGTTCGAAGGGAATTTGACGACGAAGCCGATCAACGGCGCCATCTTCATCTTCAACCCCAGGACCGGACAGCTCTTCCTCAAGATCATCCACACGAGCGTCTGGGCGGGACAGAAGCGACTCAGTCAGGTGCGGACGCCTAAGCCGCTTCTCGGTGGCCGATTCAGGGGGGGGGGATGAAAGGGCCCATCCCCCCTCCCGAAATTGGAAATCGGGGCACCAATCCACCAAGAGCGTCCAAACATTTCAACAGTTTCTTTCTGCAAAAAATCGGTTGCCCCTTGGAAAAATACTTCTGGATTTGCTCGTTTGTGCGCGAAACGTTTCACTCTGCCTATTTGTTTGCTTGTGCTTTAAACGTTGTAGTTTTGGGTCGTTGTCTTACGTTGCGCAATGAAACTTGTTTTACAGCTGGCCAAGTGGAAGACCGCCGAGGAAGTGGCGGCGCTGATTCGCTCCCTGCCCGTGGAGGAGCAGCCGAGGTACTGTAGTTGGGGCTTTTACTAGAGAAATTCTATTTTGGCACTTACTCAACTCAGGCAAATCATCGTGACGCGCAAGGCGATGTTGGACCCGCTGGAGGTGCACTTGCTCGACTTCCCCAACATCGTGATCAAGGGCTCAGAGCTGATGCTGCCCTTCCAAGCCGTCATGAAGGTGCCCTAGACACGCACGCACGCACGCACGCACTCGAGCGATTTGCTACAGGTGGAGAAGTTCGGCGACCTGATCCTGAAGGCGACGGAGCCGCAGATGGTGCTGTTCAACCTCTACGACGACTGGCTCCGCACCATCTCCAGCTACACCGCCTTCTCCCGCCTCATTCTCATCATGCGCGGCATGCACATCAACCCCGACAAGACCAAGGTCCTGCTCTGATTTCTGAAACTGGAAATGCGATTGGAAACCGGTCTGTCCTTTCAGTTGATTCTGAAACCGGACAAGACGACGATCACGGAGGCGCACCACATTTGGCCGACTCTGGGCGACGAGGAATGGATCAAGGTGCTCGTTTGGTCTCTTTTGTGTTGATTTGCTGCGCCGGGGGCAAGGGGTGGGAATTCGAAACTACCGTACCAGTTTGTCACTGATCGATTGTTGCCACACGGAGGGGATTATCACCACGGCCGTGTCGCTGCAGGTGGAGCTGTCGCTGAAGGACATGATCCTGGCGGACTACGGCAAGAAGAACAACGTGAACGTGGACTCGCTGACGCAGAGCGAGATCCGAGACATCATTCTCGGCATGGAGATCTCCGCGCCCTCGCAGCAGCGCCAACAGATCGCCGACATCGAGAAGACCACCAAGGAACAGGTACCACAGCTCTGGCTCTTTTGTTGAGAATGCGTGCGTGCGAATGTAGAAGTAGTACCACCTAACATTGTCATTTCTTGTTCTAGAGCCAACTGACCGCGACCACGACGCGGACGGTGAACAAGCACGGCGACGAGATCATCGCCGCGACTACCAGCAACTACGAGGTTCGATTCTCGACCGCGACAAAATTCCCTTTTCTGCTTTTTTTTTTCTCTCAATTTTTTATTCTTTCAGACTCAGTCGTTCGCGAGTCGGACGGAGTGGCGCGTGCGCGCCATCAGCGCCACGAACCTGCACCTGCGAACGCAGCACATCTACGTGAACTCGGACGACGTCAAGGACACCGGCTACACGTACATTCTCCCCAAGAACATTCTCAAGAAGTTCATCGTCATCTCGGACCTGCGCACTCAGTTATGCTTTGGTCACCATACCCACCTCATTAAAAGTGCAGATTTATGGTTGTTAGTTGGTGTACTTTGTGGAGCTACGTTTCACACGCGCGACCTCCTGGGTTCGAAACCGTCCCTGGGCCGAAAATGATGAATTCTATGCAGTTTACGCCGTTTACCCGTCCTAGTCCGCAGTTGTGGACGTTGAGGACCCGCAATGGCTGATTCGCTTTCACGGGCGGTTTTGCTGCAGACACACAAAGCTAAAGATGAACATTTACAATTGAATTTAACAGTTTGAAAATAAATCGTTTCAGATCGCCGGCTACTTGTACGGCGTGAGTCCCGCGGACAATCCGCAGGTAAAGGAGATCCGCTGCGTGGTGCTGCCCCCGCAGTGGGGAACCCACCAGAACGTCCACCTGCCGCACGCGCTGCCCCAGCACGAATTCTTGAAGGTGCGCGCAGTTTTTGCGGAATTTGTCTCAGCTTTTGACTTGCACCATAGTGCATGGTTCTGTCGAGTAACTGAGTATCCTTGGACAAGGGCGCGTGCTCTCCTCAGGACATGGAGCCGCTGGGCTGGCTGCACACGCAGCCCAACGAGCTGCCGCAGCTCTCGCCCCAGGACGTGTCGGCGCACGCTCGTCTGCTGGCTGACAACGAGAGCTGGGACGGTGAGAAGACCGTCGTCATCACCTGCAGGTCAGCCATAACGGAACATGTGCAAAAAGAGAATCGCACCGACCTGTGGTGGGATCCTGACAGTTTTTGGGGTGGCGGATTGGGCAGCGGGAGCGGTAACCTGTTGAAATTTATGAATGCCGGTCAATTTCGGGGGTGGTTTGGGTATGTAACAATCATGTTTTTGACACAAGAACAGCGCCGCAGACGAGAATTCCGAGTTTTTCGCCCACCTACGAGCATTTTTTTTATGGAAACAAGTAGGCTCGCTAGGCCCCCGTTTCCCCCCCCCCCCCCTCACGGTGGTGCCCTCACGATGTCACGAATGTTTCTGACCCCGTATATATGGAGCTCGAATGAATCGAGGAGTTACTTTCGAGGGTTCTTGGTATGGGTATGTCGTTATTGGCTCAGCCTAGCTTGTTGACTCGCCGTTGTAGTTTTACGCCCGGCTCTGTCTCGCTCACGGCCTACAAGCTGACGCCCAGCGGCTACGAGTGGGGACGCACCAACACCGACAAAGGTCAGTCCCCCTTCTCTCTCTCTCTCTCTCATCCGTCGAGTGTTCATAGGTGGCAGCAGTGTCAAAACCGGTTTTCCCTCGCAGGCAACAACCCCAAGGGCTACCTGCCTTCGCACTACGAGAAAGTCCAGATGCTGCTGTCCGACCGTTTCCTCGGCTACTTTATGGTGCCCTCCCACTCCGTGTGGAACTACAACTTTATGGGTGAGTACGCGTGTGCGTGTGCGTTGCACCCGCACGCAAGCACTCGGTGTCCGCAGGGGTGCGCCACGACCCGAACATGCGCTACGAGCTGCAGTTGTCGGTGCCCAAGGAATTTTACCACGAGGACCACAGGCCGGCCCACTACCTGAACTTCGCCTCCTTCGACGACCCCCACGGACTGGCGCACGCCGACCGCGACCACGCGCTCGACTGAATTCGCAATTTGAAAATTTGAAAATTGAACAAAAAAATGAGAAAGATGAGAATGCGAAGGGAAGAGGGGTGTAGCCGAGCGAAACGAGTAAAGGCGAGTTGGTGACCGTCGTAGAATCGTATCGTCGTCTTTGTTGGCGTTGTCTGCGTCGGTTGCGTCTAGTAGTCCGTCTCTGTCTGTGTCGCAGTGAACAGAACAATTTGTGCGCGTGTGCAGAGTGCACCTACGTCGACACCATGATGGAGAGTGCCTTAAAACTGTAGGAAGTGTAGAAAGTTCGAACGGATTTGTAGCGCCTTTGTTTGAACAGTTGCATACGGTAGGTTTGAAAGTGCGGTTGCGCCGCTTTGTTTTCGCGTCGGCTTCTACCGTAATTTTTTAATGGCGTGTATCATTTAGCTTTGACGCGCTGGAAATTTTCGCTTTATTAATTAAAGTTTAGCCTGTGTACGAACTTAGGAAGTGTTGGATCAAAAAAAAATGTCTGTAAATTATGCCGCTGGCTTGTCTGCTTATGAGCATAAAGGAAAATGTGGTATGCCCGAGGTAATGTACTCACTACAATGCTTGTTTATGTTTACGCTTGTCCAACTAAGTAAAACCGTTTCAGGTATTTGACTCGGATGAAGCCGTTGTGGAAAAGTGCAAACTATTGGCAGAATTTATAAGGAATTCAAAACATTTCGTCGCTCACACGGGAGCTGGCGTCAGCACCGCCGCGGGCATTCCCGACTTTCGGTACTTAATTTTGTTATTTTGTCAGCTTACAAAACGTATGCGTGCCTGTAGCTGTAAATTTAGGGGGGTGAGTAGGAGGAAACATTTGTAGAGGAAGGATGGGTGTCTCGGGAAATGCGTAGTAAAAATGCACTAAAATGAGCGATGCAATAGATACTTTTTTCTCACCGTGCGGGGGGGTTTGTGTTATGGGGTTGGAGGAAGGCAAAAAAGAGTCCTGTATGCGGGGGAAAGGTAAGGGGGGGGGGGGAGGTCAAACTTGGAACTTGTGGAACGAGTAAACGCCCCACCCCAGTAGGTACAGGTGCTGCTTATCAGCTTGACACTAATTGAATCCTTCTGTGCAGGGGCCCAAAAGGCGTGTGGACGTTGGAGCAGAAAGGCTTGAGTCCCAATGTCAACGTGCACTTCGACATTGCCCAGCCCACGTTGACTCACATGGCCCTGAAAACGCTTGAAGAGTGCGGATACTTGAAGTCGGTTGCATTCATGCGTGAACTATCATTGCATTGCAATTATCGACACGTACATATAATTGTAATGATTACTTACAAACACTAGTAATGGTGTTCCTCAGTCTTTTTGTACTCTTTACTGCCTTATAGGTACGTGATCACTCAAAACGTGGACGGCCTGCACATTCGCAGCGGGTTCAATCAGGACCGCTTGAGTGAACTCCATGGAAATATGTTCATGGAACGCTGCGAGCGTTGCTACAAGTATGTTTTACATGTACAATTTTCTTGAACCTGTTATGAAATGACCTTCTTTAAGGGAGCGAATTTTGAGCAGTTCCGTTCCTTGCATTGGCCAGAAATACACTGGTAGGGCATGTAACGCCAAAAACGCTGCGGGACGATTGTGCAGGTGACGTGTTGATACTTTTTCGAAATGCGTGCAAATTAAAAAAAATATATTTGTGCAGAGGCAAAATGCGAGACACCGTGCTGGACTGGGAAGACAACTTGCCAGAGTATGAGTCGGCCATGGCAGAACATCAGGCGAAGTTGGTTTGATGGGTTTTGACGGTTTGTTCAGAAAGTCAACAGCAGGGCTCTATTGCTTTAAGACTTGCGGATCTCAGCTTGGCACTAGGCACTTCCATGCAGATTCAACCGGCTGGCAGATTCCCAATAATGTGCAAAAGTGGCAAAGAAGCGAATGAAAATGCAAAGTTTGTCATTGTCAACTTGCAAGCGACCAAACATGTGAGTCACTTATTTAAAGTTTATTGATTGTTCTTTTGAATCCGCTAAATGTAAACGAGTCTCTAGGACAAGAAAGCTGACTTGGTGATTCATGCAAAGGTTGACACAGTAATGAAGCATGTCGTCGAAATGCTGAACGTGAAAGTATTGGAATATGAAGGGCCAACAACGAGCAAACTTGGATCAGTTAATCCACAACTTAGTTTGCCCAAAGGACTGGGCAAAAGGCCCATCAGGTAATTGCATGCATGTAGCTTGTGGAATTGTACCCCCCCCCCCACTCACAATCCGACCCCTCATTCTCAACCTGTCTAAAATGGTAAAAGTGAGAGTTTTCTCAGTTCTGTATTTTTCGGTTTTTTGCTTTATAACAGCTTACAGATTTAGACCACATTTAGGCCGATTTTTGCCCAACAAACACCCATTTTAACGCTATTTGACGAAAAATGTTCTTTCTATTTGGGTGTCTACACCCCGCTTCCCCCCCCCCCCCCACCCCTCTCACACACACACACACACACACACACACACACACACACACACACACACACACACACACACACACACACACACACACACACACACACACACACACACACACACACACACACACACACCCACACCCACACACACACACAGGGTTAGGGATTCCCATTGTCCCCTCCGGGAAGCATTTACTCCCCCCCCCCCACGTGCCCTCATTTGGCGTGATCCTGTTATAGGCATGATTGCTACAATTTGTTTAGAATGGTGCAATATGAAGACTGCATTATGGTTGCAAAATCTGTGAAACTTGAGGGTTCCGAGGATAGAAGCCAATCGAAAAACGAGGTAAAGGAAGAGGCAGCTAATCAGTGACACTGTGTCTTATGATCGTTGCGTGTTGACCTGTTGTTGAACTGTGCGTGCTGGAGCTATACACAGATTTTGTTTGAAGACGTTTTAACAGGCTTAAATCGCAGCAGTTGTAGTAACTGCTCCCAAAAATTCAGTAATCAGTCAACGTCCTATGACGATTGATTCGGTTCTGATTTTTCGGTCAAATAGTAAGTTTTGGTTGGATTTTCAACTTTTTATGCACTCTGCGCCATGGGAGCCAATTTTGAGCAGTTCCGTTCCTTGCATTGGCCAGAAATACACTGGTAGGGCATGTAACGCCAAAAACGCTGCGGGACGATTGTGCAGGTGACGTGTTGATACTTTTTCGAAATGCGTGCAAATTAAAAAAAAATATTTGTGCAGAGGCAAAATGCGAGACACCGTGCTGGACTGGAAAGACAACTTGCCAGAGTATGAGTCGGCCATGGCAGAACATCAGGCGAAGTTGGTTTGATGGGTTTTGACGGTTTGTTCAGAAAGTCAACAGCAGGGCTCTATTGCTTTAAGACTTGCGGATCTCAGCTTGGCACTAGGCACTTCCATGCAGATTCAACCGGCTGGCAGATTCCCAATAATGTGCAAAAGTGGCAAAGAAGCGAATGAAAATGCAAAGTTTGTCATTGTCAACTTGCAAGCGACCAAACATGTGAGTCACTTATTTAAAGTTTATTGATTGTTCTTTTGAATCCGCTAAATGTAAACGAGTCTCTAGGACAAGAAAGCTGACTTGGTGATTCATGCAAAGGTTGACACAGTAATGAAGCATGTCGTCGAAATGCTGAACGTGAAAGTATTGGAATATGAAGGGCCAACAACGAGCAAACTTGGATCAGTTAATCCACAACTTAGTTTGCCCAAAGGACTGGGCAAAAGGCCCATCAGGTAATTGCATGCATGTAGCTTGTGGAATTGTACCCCCCCCCCCACTCACAATCCGACCCCTCATTCTCAACCTGTCTAAAATGGTAAAAGTGAGAGTTTTCTCAGTTCTGTATTTTTCGGTTTTTTGCTTTATAACAGCTTACAGATTTAGACCACATTTAGGCCAATTTTTGCCCAACAAACACCCATTTTAACGCTATTTGACGAAAAATGTTCTTTCTATTTGGGTGTCTACACCCCGCTTCCCCCCCCCCCACCCCTCACACACACACACACACACACACACACACACACACACACACACACACACACACACACACACACACACACACACACACACACACACACACACACACACACACACACACACACACACACACACAGGGTTAGGGATTCCCATTGTCCCCTCCAGGAAGCATTTACTCCCCCCCCCCCCCAACTTGCCCTCATTTGGCGTGATCCTGTTATAGGCATGATTGCTACAATTTGTTTAGAATGGTGCAATATGAAGACTGCATTATGGTTGCAAAATCTGTGAAACTTGAGGGTTCCGAGGATAGAAGCCAATCGAAAAACGAGGTAAAGGAAGAGGCAGCTAATCAGTGACACTGTGTCTTATGATCGTTGCGTGTTGTTGCGTGTTGACCTGTTGTTGAACTGTGCGTGCTGGAGCTATACACAGATTTTGTTTGAAGACGTTTTAACAGGCTTAAATCGCAGCAGTTGTAGTAACTGCTCCCAAAAATTCAGTAATCAGTCAACGTCCTACGACGATTGATTCGGTTCTGATTTTTCAGTCAAATAGTAAGTTTTGGTTGGATTTTCAACTTTTTATGCACTCTGCGCCATGGGAGCGAATTTTGAGCAGTTCCGTTCCTTGCATTGGCCAGAAATACACTGGTAGGGCATGTAACGCCAAAAACGCTGCGGGACGATTGTGCAGGTGACGTGTTGATACTTTTTCGAAATGCGTGCAAATTAAAAAAAAAATATTTGTGCAGAGGCAAAATGCGAGACACCGTGCTGGACTGGAAAGACAACTTGCCAGAGTATGAGTCGGCCATGGCAGAACATCAGGCGAAGTTGGTTTGATGGGTTTTGACGGTTGGTTCAGAAAGTCAACAGCAGGGCTCTATTGCTTTAAGACTTGCGGATCTCAGCTTGGCACTAGGCACTTCCATGCAGATTCAACCGGCTGGCAGATTCCCAATAATGTGCAAAAGTGGCAAAGAAGCGAATGAAAATGCAAAGTTTGTCATTGTCAACTTGCAAGCGACCAAACATGTGAGTCACTTATTTAAAGTTTATTGATTGTTCTTTTGAATCCGCTAAATGTAAACGAGTCTCTAGGACAAGAAAGCTGACTTGGTGATTCATGCAAAGGTTGACACAGTAATGAAGCATGTCGTCGAAATGCTGAACGTGAAAGTATTGGAATATGAAGGGCCAACAACGAGCAAACTTGGATCAGTTAATCCACAACTTAGTTTGCCCAAAGGACTGGGCAAAAGGCCCATCAGGTAATTGCATGCATGTAGCTTGTGGAATTTTACCCCCCCCACCCACTCACAATCCGACCCCTCATTCTCAACCTGTCTAAAATGGTAAAAGTGAGAGTTTTCTCAGTTCTGTATTTTTCGGTTTTTTGCTTTATAACAGCTTACAGATTTAGACCACATTTAGGCCGATTTTTGCCCAACAAACACCCATTTTAACGCTATTTGACGAAAAATGTTCTTTCTTTTTGTGTGTCTACACCCCGCTCCCCCCCCCCCCCCCCCTCACACACACACACACACACACACACACACACACACACACACACACACACACACACACACACACACACACACACACACACACACACACACACACACACACACACACACACACACACACACACACACACACACACAAAAAAAGGGTTAGGGATTCCCATTGTCCCCTCCGGGACGCATTTACTCCCCCCCCCCAACTTGCCCTCGGGTGGCGTGATCCTGTTATAGGCATGATTGCTACAATTTGTTTAGAATGGTGCAATATGAAGACTGCATTATGGTTGCAAAATCTGTGAAACTTGAGGGTTCCGAGGATAGAAGCCAATCGAAAAACGAGGTAAGGGAAGAGGCAGCTAATCAGTGACACTGTGTCTTATGATCGTTGCGTGTTGACCTGTTGTTGAACTGTGCGTGCTGGAGCTATACACAGATTTTGTTTGAAGACGTTTTAACAGGCTTAAATCGCAGCAGTTGTAGTAACTGCTCCCAAAAATTCAGTAATCAGTCAACGTCCTATGACGATTGATTCGGTTCTGATTTTTCGGTCAAATAGTAAGTTTTGGTTGGATTTTCAACTTTTTATGCACTCTGCGCCATTTCATCGGGACGGAAAACACGATCTATGCGGGTGACATATTGGAATCGCTTCGTCACTCTTCCGCTCTGGAAAGCGGATTAACCTCAGACCCAGAGGCGTGAACCGATACATGCGCGTGTGCGTGTGACACGTTTCTTTGTCTCACACGCGCACCCACGCGCCTCAAATCCAGCCGTCACGCCCCGTAGTGTTTGCCTTTCCGCGGGTTAGCTTGAGTAGGAGGCTAGCGACGCCGCCTCACTGCCCCTCGAAGTGCATATCGGCACTTGACTCCTTTTATACGCGTTCTATTGAGCGCGAACTTATACTCGCTAGCATAGTACGCAGCGTAAGGTGAAGTGCGCGCTATTGAGGCCCTAGTAAAAATGATTGCGCAGCTACTACTAGCTGTTTTCCTCTGGCGTCAAGCGCTGACGTGTGATCAAGGATTCGTGGCTGTCAACGGACCAGGGATGTGTTGTGCGAGTGTCATTTTTGTATTGTTTGTACTATTTCTGTTGCTGTTGTTTTGTTGGCTTTAACCGTCATTTTTCTCTATTCCGGTACAAATGCTCGCACAACACGTGCCACGCAGGCTTTCAATCGTCGATTGATTGTCTTTCACGCGATGACGCTGGAGACTTGTTCTGTCGGAAACAGAGCGGATCCGCCTCTGCGGCCTGTCAATTCGCCGATCGGACGCGCACTCAGCTGGAATGCTGCATCGAAGAGTCGGGCAAGACCGACTTTGGCAGCAAGCGGCCCACTGCCTTCAATAACACCTTTCCCGCGCGAGTGTTCAGCGCAGCACCAGCCTGTACACATTTTGGTTTGCACTGCCGAGTTGAGCTTGTCGCGGTATCGATTTCGCGTTAGCCGCACCCGATTGGGCGACCACCCTGGGCAGACTGCGGTCCCTGTTGCACTCGACGACAAGGAATCGGCTAGCGTCGCGCGGGGTCCGCTACCAGCAGCGGCCCGGCCTGGGAGAGGCGACGATCCGACCCGCCTGCGTGGGCGAGATCCGCGGCAATGGCGACGGCTCGCTCAGCTGGGCTGGTGCGGCGACGCTCGTCAAGGACCAGGGCAAGAACATACTCGTCAACACCGGACTGCCCGCCCAGAGAGCGGCACTCATCAATGGTACGTGGCTCTTGGACGGCACGAATTTCTCTGGGGCTGGTCTGGTCCTGCCTGAGCCCTGTCTCGAAGTACATATATACTGGTCGTTGCAACACGAGAGAGATCGTGATAATGTGGGTTGCAGATTCAAGAAGCGATATTTAGTTGTCCCGTTCCCGTACAGTGATCAAATTGCGTCAGTGCTTTTCCTCTCGCCAGGACTGGCACGCGAGGGAGTGCATTGTCAGTCGGTGGACACGGTGGCGCTGACGGGCGGCCACCCTCAACTGACTGGCAATCTGGACCTGTTCTCGCGCGCCATCGCCTATCAGGGCAAGCTCAAGTTTAACTGCAACAAGTTCCAGACGTCCGAACTGGCTCAGGTGTCTTCCAGAGGTCGTAATGGGACCTTCAGAGAGAGTTTGAATCGCGTTCAGGCCAACACTCCCGGCATACGCATCGGCGACAACACTATTTTGGTGCGTACTCCGGGACCCGAGCCCGATTCCGCGTCAGTGCTCGTCAGGAACGCCAGAGGCTTTGAGACGGTCGCGATCGTGGGTGCGTTCTTCAGACGATTTCCATCGATTGCGGACGTCACTAAAAACGGAAAGTACGCACAATTGCGCTCGTTTGTCCAGGCGACCTGTTCCTGTTCAACCACGACCTGCTGGCCACTCCCCTCCGTCAGGAGCTCGTGTGGAGCTCGGCGGAGCTGGTGGAGAGTCGGCGACTGATCGCCTGCCTCGCCGACTACATCCAGCCCGCGCACGGGCCCATGTTCAGCGTCACCGCCGAGCTGCGACGACAGGCCGGCTGTCCCAACGCCGTCTGAACTAAGTGAAGACCATGTGACGAAGACTTGACGAAGATTACGGTAGGAGTCAGCCAGTAGCCGTAGCCGCTCGCGTCGTTGTCACTTGTGAGTGAGTGTAAGTGGCGTCTATGTATTTTCTTCCGGACTACCACGGATACGCCTGACCGTCGTGCATGTTCATACATGCTTAACCGTAGCTTGGCTTTCTCTAGGGACCTTGTGTCGTGTGCTCAATGAATGGCTCGTTAAAGCCAGCGCCATATACTACTTTCTACCTTCTTTTGGCTTCCGCCTCCGTTTTAGAATTTTGAAATGTGTAAGTAAGAGGCAGAAGGCCAACTTTAAAACAGCGCGTCTTCTTTGCGCATCAGGCTGGAACGGTTTAGGCCGGTACATGAGGTATGTATAGATGTTGATCGAGCACGGCACTACTACAGGAGTCATTTTTTTAATTTTAATCTTCACTATAATTTATTTTAATTTGAAAGCCTTTTTTAACTTTAAAACGGTTGAAAATGATAACTCTAGCTCCACCCTAAATGTGCCCTACCCAGAAAAATTGGTCATCTCCTTTCAAGTGTTTGTAGTCGCTTGAGAAACACTAAAACATCGACTGAAGGAGCAAGCACCAATTCGTAATTTGTACTGTTCTTGCGGATTTACTGGCGGCGAACAGTTCCTCGTGGTTGTAGGCGCGCGTGCTGGACGGAGCGATTTGGCTTCGCTTTCGCAGTTTTCTTGCCGTCGTTCAACACGCTATGAATCTTGATTCCTGAAACATTCAAGAATACTCATGCAATGTACACTGATACATACTTGCACTCTCCTTCCTGTTGTGACAGTCAAGCGCGCTTCGACTCATACCAAAGTGCAAGTTGGCTCCGTACTTACGGCTCGTACGTAAGTTGGCTACGTACGTAGGTGGGCTCAGAGAATTGGCAACACTAAGCCAACGAATGGGCCATGGAATTACCCAGCACTTTGTATAAGTCGGCGCCATCCGCTTATACCGCTTGGACAGGCGCGTGCCACTGCCACTCACTGATAGCGCCGCCGTTTGGGTGACTTTTTCCAATAGAGACATCACGCGTGCTTGTGGTGTGTGCTGTAGGTATTTTGCGGTCGCAGCTATAGATGGGTCGCTCACTCCGTCTCGCCCGGAACGTCCCAGAAGCGCCGGTTGTCGTTTGTGCGTCGCGCGCACCATGAGTTTTGCAATCGTCGTCGTCGTCATGCGCTTTGCGGCTAGAATGACTCGTCGTCGTTGACCATCACAACACACTTCGCGAGCGCGAAGGTGTTGGAGTCCGGGCAGGGTCGTGCGCTCGCCTCCGAGCACGAGGCCCCGGTCGTCTACGTGACGCCTGTGTACGAACCCCTGCCCTGGCAGACGGACGACAGGCTGAGTCAGCGCGTTCGAGGGGCGACTGACAAGCACACCGCCGCTCTCACGCCGACGACGTTCCTATTGCTTGCGCCCTATGACCAGTTCCTCTGTCCCGTTGCCGGCAGGCGTGGAGAGGAACGGCCCGCTTGGGCCCGGTTGCTTTGGCATCCATTCGTCGCCCCTGTTGCTGCACCCCTCCCAGACCCCAACAAGAACAACAACAGAGCGTCAGCGACAAGATTGTACCCATGTACAAGCCGCTTGCCCAACTTCCTGTTCTGCACCCTGACATGTTGATCTTTCTTGCCGCGCGTCGCGGCCCTCGGCGCCGGCGCCGCATTGAGATAAGGCAGCGGCGGGATAAGGGCGCGACGCCGCTTTTACGGGCAGAAACAAGCGAGTGCGAGCAAAGAGAACACAACTCACGTGACTTTTGTTCCAGAACGAACTTTGTTTGGGCCGAGCGAAAAGCTGCTGCTGCTCCCGCGAAGCGAATGT
>JASAMY010002265.1:0-15727 GCA_030248085.1 Paralinhomoeus sp. GSCO2_6 | reverse complement strand
CAGTGTCAATTCTGCCTGGGATATATGTAATCGACCGTGCTGATCACGAATATCACATCCGTTTTCTAGTGCGATACCGTAATCGCGAGATACGACGCATTGAACATACAAATTGCGTTTGTCAGTGTCAAATCTGCTTGGAATATATGTAATCGACCGTGGTGATCACGAATCTGGCATTCGTTTTCCAATCTGCTACAGTAATGACAAGATATAGCATTATTCTTTTCTACAGTAGTACGACTGTTTGTGGGTTCTGTCTGCAATGCAGCACAGAGTTCTGCTGGATGGATTGATCTTGAGCTGAAATTTTGTATGAAGCTTGCTTGGCCCATTTTACCATCAAAATAAGAGTGGCACTACTGAAGCTATCGCAATCCATGCGTTATGCAAATTATATGATAAATTATATGATAATACAGCACATTTTATGCGTGCTTCTGACTTATCAGAAGTGATTAGAAAACAGTTCCGTACAGATGAACGGTGTAGTGGTTATGACTTTTCCGTTACTTTTCTGGAGGTCCTGGGATCAAACCTCTGCCATAAAAATACTTGTAACTTTTTTGTTTATAACTTTTTTGTTTTGCACGTGTTTATGCTATAAAACTTTGAATTTTTATTTTTTTAATACTTTGTTTTACATGTGTTAACGCTATAAAAACTTGTATTACACGCACATGCACGCACGCACGCACGCACGCACACGCACATGGACATGGACACGCGCACGCACGCACGCACGCACGCACGCACGCACGCACGCACGCACGCACGCACGCACGCACGCACGCACCTCGACATGGACACGCGCACGCACGCACTTGCACGCATATGTACGCACGCGCACCCCCGCAGCCACGCATGCACGCACGCAAGCCCACACGCACGCACGCCCGTACGCACGCACGCGCAAGCATGCACGCACGCACACACATGGACACGCACGCGCATGCACGCACGCACGCACGCACGCACGCACGCAGTTGGGTTGGCGTGCGCGTGTGGTGCAGCGGTTAGCACACTGGACCGGTAATCCAGAGACGTGGGTGCAATTCCCACTGCGCCATTCGCCAATTTTCCCTCAACTTTTCAATACCTATGCGAACGCGCACGCGTGCACGCACGCACGGACGGACTCGCGCACGCACGCACGCACGTGCGCACACGCACGCAGGCACGCACGGACTCGCGCGCGCGTGTATGCCTAAGCGTTAAGGTGGGTTTATACTCCGCTATTTTTTGTTCGTACTGACAGAATTTGCATAAATGACACAAAATGACAAATTGCAATTTATACTTCCGCTTGTTCGGATACCAAAATATTGACGAACATGCCAACAATTGTTCGTCGCGGTTGTCATTTGTGTCAGTTCAAAAAATTGAAAGAACAACGGCGTCAGTTTGTTCGTTTTGTATGTTAAACCATCGACATTTCTCTCTTGACTTTGGAACGAGGAAAGTTGCAGATGGCGAAAGCTGAGGAAAGTGCGTGCTTTAAATTTTTCGGTCCTAGCTTTGTGAGAAATGAGTTCTGGGAGATTTTTAGTGCCACAAAGGCCCTGAAAACGCAGACGTCGTTGGCGTCAGCGAAGCTTGAAGTCGGCGACGAGGGGAAAGAGGGGCTGACGGACGCGGAGAAGCGGCAGCCGCCGCCCTGGGGCAAGCGCGACAGTCTCTACAAGAACCGAAGTCTCTACAGTCTCTACAAAGGCAAAGCTCAACGCCTGCGCCGACATCGCCGACGCCATCTGCGTTCCTCTGTTCATTCATCTGCGTTCATTTTTGAATGATTCTATTCAACGAATTTCAATTGGCACCTAATGGGGGGGGGGGGGTTCCTGCAGAGTGATGAGTCTCAAACCCCCCCCCCCCCCCCCCACATGGGCGCGTATGGGCCCATCCTGTAGCTGAAAGTGATGCCGAAATTCAAAAATCCTGGAGGGAGACCGCCCCACCCTACACCTTCATATGCGGGGTATGCGATCCCGACCATCATTATAGGTTAATTTTAAATATAAATATAATAACGTATACTATCCGAAATGTAAAACAAATATATGTCTGCGGTTTTTTAATGGTTTTGATTTATCAAGTGAAGTCCCCTATTTTGGAATGATTCTATTCAACGCACCTATTGGTGGGGAGTGCCTGCAGAATGATGAGTCTCAACCTCCCCCCACATGGGCGCGTATGGGCCTATCTTGTAGCTGAAAGTGATGCCGAAATCCAAAAATCCTGGAGGGAGACCCCCCCCCCCCACCGCCTCCGACACACCACCTGCCCCCACCACGGGTATTTCCCCAAGGTCGCATATTTGAAAGGGGGGGGGGGGGTGCACTTGGGCAGGTTCGAAAAGTGCATGTCGGGCATTTGTTTACAGGACTGTCGGCGATCGCCTGCGCTACCTGACCAACAACGAGTTGCGCTGCGAGGCGACGCTGGAACTCAACCGCATTCTCGACACGACGCGCCTGCAGCAGCTCAGAGAGGACAAGGCGAACGCCGAGTGACACGCGATCAATTCCCAAATGATCACACGCCTTGACCATCTTGTTCACTGTCTCTGGGCGCTTCGATTCGCCGGCGGATCCAGGGAGAGGGGAATGGACCCACTCCCCTCCCGAAATCACAAATTTAGGGGGGGGGGGGGGGACTAGGCGGTGGTAGAAGAAACGTGCCTAGCGGACCTACTTTTCCGCATAAAATTGTTTGTAGGCGGTAGAAATTAGCAACATTTTCACCCGCGGGGCCGATTGCCGATTTCACCTGTTAATCGCCGAAAATGGACCGATAAAGTGCCCAAACTACCACTGAAATAGCCCAGCAACATCCAAAAATTACCCCCTTCTGCAAAATACTTCCGCCCCTCCGAAAAAAATTATTTCTGGATCCGCCGCCGGCTTTGATTTGCCGACGGAACATGCGCCACTTCGCCGCCAAAACAGCAAAAGTATTTTCGACCACGCAGTGGGCCCTGAATTACAAAAATATATTGACAACTGTGGATTCACAAAAAAAAGAAGAACTATGTTGTACATATAAAGGCAGGGTTCCAAATTCAAACCCCCACCTCGCCACCTCCCCAAATTTTTGTGCGATTTCGAGGGGGGGCGCCTAAATTTGTCTTGAGATTTCGAGGGGGGTGGGAATAGACGATGGCGGGGACGGGAGGGAGAATTTCCGAGGATTTACAGCACGCCCCTCTGGGAAAATCCCGGATGTTTTCCTGCCGCTGCGACCTCCAGGGTTTTGGGGTGGTGGGGCAACCGAAACAAATAGACCTGACTCCTGAATGTGATGGCGAGCGAGCCTCTCGTCGGCAGAGATTGGAGCCCTGTGCGTCGTTTTCTTCTGAATCGGTGGGCGAGATATTTCATACAATTCGTCGAATTTTTCGCGATCCATCCAGTAGAAATTCCTGTGCACCTCTCTGGGTCCAAAACCCGCATTAGACGGAGCTGGCGGCAGACGACTCTGTCGACAGTGCCGAAAGTCGACAGGTGTCGACAGTGTCGACATGGGGCACACATACCACCAACGAGTTGCGCGGCACACTCTTGAGAATCTCCAGGCCCATAATCGCTCTCTTCAGCCGTCGCCTTTTGGAAATAAACCTCACTTTGCCGATTCTCATTTGCCGATTTGCCGAAGTCGAAAATATTTGAGTTGGAAAAAAAATTGGTCAGGTACGGTAACGTAAACATCTTAACATCCGAATGGTAACATCCGAAAGTTCTGAAGAGCGATGTCATTGGTTATTACACGGTGTTCGGACAGAGCGAAGTATAAACCCACCTTTAGCCTAAGCGTATAAGCCTGGGCCTAAGCCTAAGGATGGGATGTGATCATACTGCAGTGTTAGCGTTTTTGTGGTGCGTTGTTTTAGTTTTTTTTTGTGTTGAAAACAGCTGAAAACAATTGATGCGTCTGCGTCCGCTGCGTCTGATGAACACTTTCTTAATTTTAGGCTTTGTTTAGGCTTAGTCCAGACTTTGCTTTAGTCCAGTTAATGTTTAGGCTTTGGCTTTGGCTTTGGCTTATGCTTCGCTTAGGCTTAGGCTTATGCTTATGCTTTTCTTAGGCTTAGGCTTAGGCTTTGCTTAGGCTTAGGCTTCGCTTTGGTTTCGGACGCAGCGGACGCGGACGCAACAATTGTGTTTTGCCAAAAAAAAAACGACGTAAGGAAGACTCAACCCCAAGCCCGCCGAAAAACGCCCGCCCACGGCGCGCCGGAAGGGAATCGGAAGCGTCGGACAGCGATCCTAGCTTAGAGCAGGTCCAAAGGCCTTGCACAAGCAGGCAGGATGAGAGCGCCGCTTTGGCAAGTCGCTCCAAGAGGAAGAGAGCCCATTCACAAATTTCGACGAGTTCTACAGAGCGGTCAGGGAGCTTCCGAAGAAACGTATTATTTAGTTTCTCAATGGCGCTCAAAATTTTGAGCGGTGCAATTATTTATAGCAGCCTACCGAGCAGTCGGCGGCGCGTGCACAAGCCGATCGGGAAGCTGCAGCACTGCGCCTGCAGATCACGATGCATGAACATATCTGAGCAACCATGCAGATTACAAAAAAGCCAATTATTATTAGCTGGCTCTGAAGTGGTTATTAAAACAATTACCCCACCACCACTAAATATGGGATTTATGGTGTCTGCTAAAGATGGTATAGCGCCAAATTTTTACTTGTCGAATGTAATGACTGGAGATGTAACGACGCAAGAATAAAGCGTTACAACAAAAACGGTAAACTGTTTTCCTGTATTGCAGAAGTGCATTGGTTGCATTGGTTGACTTCCTTTGGCTTTTGCTGCAGCACTTTACAGATTCGTCATTGTTGCTTTTCAACTGAGCATTTGCAGCATGACACATTGTATTCATGATGAGTCATCACAGAGGACATGAAAATATTGATATTGAACCACTTTGGAGCACTTTGCAAGCAGGAGTCCTGTCCGAGTACAGATATTGCGCATTTTTGGTACTTGGAAGTTTCTGACAGCGCACTTGGAAGTTTCTGGCCGCTGCTGCCCGGCGGGAGAGCTAGAATTGCGCATGCGCATGCACGCACGCACGCACGCACGCACGCACGCAGTTGGGTTGGCGTGCGCGTGTGGTGCAGCGGTTAGCACACTGGACCGGTAATCCAGAGACGTGGGTGCAATTCCCACTGCGCCATTCGCCAATTTTCCCTCAACTTTTCAATACCTATGCGAACGCGCACGCGTGCACGCACGCACGGACGGACTCGCGCACGCACGCACGCACGTGCGCACACGCACGCAGGCACGCACGGACTCGCGCGCGCGTGTATGCCTAAGCGTTAAGGTGGGTTTATACTCCGCTATTTTTTGTTCGTACTGACAGAATTTGCATAAATGACACAAAATGACAAATTGCAATTTATACTTCCGCTTGTTCGGATACCAAAATATTGACGAACATGCCAACAATTGTTCGTCGCGGTTGTCATTTGTGTCAGTTCAAAAAATTGAAAGAACAACGGCGTCAGTTTGTTCGTTTTGTATGTTAAACCATCGACATTTCTCTCTTGACTTTGGAACGAGGAAAGTTGCAGATGGCGAAAGCTGAGGAAAGTGCGTGCTTTAAATTTTTCGGTCCTAGCTTTGTGAGAAATGAGTTCTGGGAGATTTTTAGTGCCACAAAGGCCCTGAAAACGCAGACGTCGTTGGCGTCAGCGAAGCTTGAAGTCGGCGACGAGGGGAAAGAGGGGCTGACGGACGCGGAGAAGCGGCAGCCGCCGCCCTGGGGCAAGCGCGACAGTCTCTACAAGAACCGAAGTCTCTACAGTCTCTACAAAGGCAAAGCTCAACGCCTGCGCCGACATCGCCGACGCCATCTGCGTTCCTCTGTTCATTCATCTGCGTTCATTTTTGAATGATTCTATTCAACGAATTTCAATTGGCACCTAATGGGGGGGGGGGGGTTCCTGCAGAGTGATGAGTCTCAAACCCCCCCCCCCCCCCCCACATGGGCGCGTATGGGCCCATCCTGTAGCTGAAAGTGATGCCGAAATTCAAAAATCCTGGAGGGAGACCGCCCCACCCTACACCTTCATATGCGGGGTATGCGATCCCGACCATCATTATAGGTTAATTTTAAATATAAATATAATAACGTATACTATCCGAAATGTAAAACAAATATATGTCTGCGGTTTTTTAATGGTTTTGATTTATCAAGTGAAGTCCCCTATTTTGGAATGATTCTATTCAACGCACCTATTGGTGGGGAGTGCCTGCAGAATGATGAGTCTCAACCTCCCCCCACATGGGCGCGTATGGGCCTATCTTGTAGCTGAAAGTGATGCCGAAATCCAAAAATCCTGGAGGGAGACCCCCCCCCCCCCACCTCCGCCTACACACCTACTGCCCCCCCCACTGGTATTTCCCCAAGGTCGCATTTTTGAAAGGGGGGGGGGTGCAGGTGGGCAGGTTCGAAGAGTGCATGTCGTGCATTTGTTTACAGGACTGTCGGCGATCGCCTGCGCTACCTGACCAACAACGAGTTGCGCTGCGAGGCGACGCTGGAACTCAACCGCATTCTCGACACGACGCGCCTGCAGCAGCTCAGAGAGGACAAGGCGAACGCCGAGTGACACGCGATCAATTCCCAAATGATCACACGCCTTGACCATCTTGTTCACTGTCTCTGGGCGCTTCGATTCGCCGGCGGATCCAGGGAGAGGGGAATGGACCCACTCCCCTCCCGAAATCACAAATTTAGGGGGGGGGGGACTAGGCGGTGGTAGAAGAAACGTGCCTAGCGGACCTACTTTTCCGCATAAAATTGTTTGTAGGCGGTAGAAATTAGCAACATTTTCACCCGCGGGGCCGATTGCCGATTTCACCTGTTAATCGCCGAAAATGGACCGATAAAGTGCCCAAACTACCACTGAAATAGCCCAGCAACATCCAAAAATTACCCCCTTCTGCAAAATACTTCCGCCCCTCCGAAAAAAATTATTTCTGGATCCGCCGCCGGCTTTGATTTGCCGACGGAACATGCGCCACTTCGCCGCCAAAACAGCAAAAGTATTTTCGACCACGCAGTGGGCCCTGAATTACAAAAATATATTGACAACTGTGGATTCACAAAAAAAAGAAGAACTATGTTGTACATATAAAGGCAGGGTTCCAAATTCAAACCCCCACCTCGCCACCTCCCCAAATTTTTGTGCGATTTCGAGGGGGGGCGCCTAAATTTGTCTTGAGATTTCGAGGGGGGTGGGAAGAGACGATGGCGGGGACGGGAGGGAGAATTTCCGAGGATTTACAGCACGCCCCTCTGGGAAAATCCCGGATGTTTTCCTGCCGCTGCGACCTCCAGGGTTTTGGGGTGGTGGGGCAACCGAAACAAATAGACCTGACTCCTGAATGTGATGGCGAGCGAGCCTCTCGTCGGCAGAGATTGGAGCCCTGTGCGTCGTTTTCTTCTGAATCGGTGGGCGAGATATTTCATACAATTCGTCGAATTTTTCGCGATCCATCCAGTAGAAATTCCTGTGCACCTCTCTGGGTCCAAAACCCGCATTAGACGGAGCTGGCGGCAGACGACTCTGTCGACAGTGCCGAAAGTCGACAGGTGTCGACAGTGTCGACATGGGGCACACATACCACCAACGAGTTGCGCGGCACACTCTTGAGAATCTCCAGGCCCATAATCGCTCTCTTCAGCCGTCGCCTTTTGGAAATAAACCTCACTTTGCCGATTCTCATTTGCCGATTTGCCGAAGTCGAAAATATTTGAGTTGGAAAAAAAATTGGTCAGGTACGGTAACGTAAACATCTTAACATCCGAATGGTAACATCCGAAAGTTCTGAAGAGCGATGTCATTGGTCATTACACGGTGTTCGGACAGAGCGAAGTATAAACCCACCTTTAGCCTAAGCGTATAAGCCTGGGCCTAAGCCTAAGGATGGGATGTGATCATACTGCAGTGTTAGCGTTTTTGTGGTGCGTTGTTTTAGTTTTTTTTTGTGTTGAAAACAGCTGAAAACAATTGATGCGTCTGCGTCCGCTGCGTCTGATGAACACTTTCTTAATTTTAGGCTTTGTTTAGGCTTAGTCCAGACTTTGCTTTAGTCCAGTTAATGTTTAGGCTTTGGCTTTGGTTTTGGCTTATGCTTCGCTTAGGCTTAGGCTTATGCTTATGCTTTTCTTAGGCTTAGGCTTAGGCTTTGCTTAGGCTTAGGCTTCGCTTTGGTTTCGGACGCAGCGGACGCGGACGCACCAATTGTGTTTTGCCAAAAAAAAAAACGACGTAAGGAAGACTCAACCCCAAGCCCGCCGAAAAACGCCCGCCCACGGCGCGCCGGAAGGGAATCGGAAGCGTCGGACAGCGATCCTAGCTTAGAGCAGGTCCAAAGGCCTTGCACAAGCAGGCAGGATGAGAGCGCCGCTTTGGCAAGTCGCTCCAAGAGGAAGAGAGCCCATTCACAAATTTCGACGAGTTCTACAGAGCGGTCAGGGAGCTTCCGAAGAAACGTATTATTTAGTTTCTCAATGGCGCTCAAAATTTTGAGCGGTGCAATTATTTATAGCAGCCTACCGAGCAGTCGGCGGCGCGTGCACAAGCCGATCGGGAAGCTGCAGCACTGCGCCTGCAGATCACGATGCATGAACATATCTGAGCAACCATGCAGATTACAAAAAAGCCAATTATTATTAGCTGGCTCTGAAGTGGTTATTAAAACAATTACCCCACCACCACTAAATATGGGATTTATGGTGTCTGCTAAAGATGGTATAGCGCCAAATTTTTACTTGTCGAATGTAATGACTGGAGATGTAACGACGCAAGAATAAAGCGTTACAACAAAAACGGTAAACTGTTTTCCTGTATTGCAGAAGTGCATTGGTTGCATTGGTTGACTTCCTTTGGCTTTTGCTGCAGCACTTTACAGATTCGTCATTGTTGCTTTTCAACTGAGCATTTGCAGCATGACACATTGTATTCATGATGAGTCATCACAGAGGACATGAAAATATTGATATTGAACCACTTTGGAGCACTTTGCAAGCAGGAGTCCTGTCCGAGTACAGATATTGCGCATTTTTGGTACTTGGAAGTTTCTGACAGCGCACTTGGAAGTTTCTGGCCGCTGCTGCCCGGCGGGAGAGCTAGAATTGAACGTAATTTTTGTTCTTCTTTTATAATAGTGCTCTCGCTGAGCGCTGAGGTGGCGCTGTTGAGCTGGCCGGTCGACACGCCGAGGCTTGTTTCGAATTGTTTTCTACCGTACTGACAAAAGTACCCGTTCAAAAGAGGGTGTAGGCGCGCATCTATATCAGGGTGTACGCGTCAGCGTACAACCCTAATATGTGACGACTTCTCAATGCGGATATTTGAATTTGCGATCGCCTATAACTGTTGATTGCCAGAAAGGATGAGCGTGCGAGCTTTAACCAGTACAGCGCGGGATGACGTTCACGACCGTCACGTCTGCCTGTCCTAGAACAGCAGATAGGTGTCCTGACTGTCAGCGGGGGCCCAGTCGGCGTCGGCGCCGAGCTGCACAACGGTGCTGTCATTGAACCGCCACCAGGAGCCCAGCTCGTCGACCAGGCTGTCCGCCGTGTAGTGGCCGCTGTCGACGCTCGCCCTCCCAGTGGTACTACACAACAAACCAGAAACTGTGGAGAATGTCACTCAACGCGAACTGAGCGAGCACTGACGACGACGCTTCGCAGTCGGTACTTGGTCAGCAGTCTGCGTCGAACCTACAATTTTATAACAAAGCAACGCGTCGGATTGGCATACATGGAATCGTTCAATGACACCGTTTGAGGTGGACGGCCAGGCACGGCGGCAGCACTCCCAGGGCCTGGGAGTGCCGCCGCCGCATTTGTTCCAAGATCTCGCGCTCATCTTGCCGAGCGCAAACCTCCTCCTCGATCTTGCGCTTCATCACTTGAGTGGGTTCAATCAAGTGCAACAGCCGAAGACAAAACCAATCTATCGCAGTTGCGATGTGCAGCTGAATTTGAATTAAGGAAAAATTTGCAGGTGGCTGCAAAAAAAGGTGAATATGTGACGCTATTTTGTTAAAGTCCAGTTTGAAAAAGAGGGGTATTAATTAATGCATGCCTCATTGATGTATAGCCACCTACACTTTGCAGCTGATCAACTTCAGTATGAACAAACCGTGTATAAAAACTGAACCAAACGCAGCAACACGTCACATATTCGGCATTTTTTGTGTTCGCAGCCATATTTTCCCACTCCCAATTAATTTTAATTTTTTTTGTGTTCGCGTGCATAGGAAGGTGCAGTGGCAATTTTTAGGACGTAACTAGACTGGAACACAGTGCATTCACATATGCCGCATGACTGAATGCCACATGGTTGCGAGACAGGCAGGAAGGACCGAATGATCTTGAACATGAAACACAATGCAGGCGCACGTACATACGCACGCGCGCAGGCACGCATGCATACACGTAAGCACTCACAAGATGTAAAATGGTGCATTGCACTATGCAAACGTTGTAGAAGCAGTTCATCATTGGTTGAAATGCAAAAGGGGACTGACGAATGGAGCCAGTACAGTATGTATGCATGCACATCACTAACTGTAGTGGCAACCCACATGTCACAAATGTTAGCAGGGTGCCGATTATTTAACTAGGAAATTTGGCTGCGCCAGGTCCATGGTAATGGCCAATGGCAACGCATTGTCAGAGAGAGATGAGATGTTAAAGGATTGCTGTTGCGTTTTGGCTGAATGAGGATGGCTCACACAACAAATGCCGAATATGTGACGTGTTGCTGCGTTTGGTTCAGTTTTTATACACGGTTTGTTCATACTGAAGTTGATCAGCTGCAAAGTGTAGGTGGCTATACATCAATGAGGCATGCATTAATTAATACCCCTCTTTTTCAAACTGGACTTTAACAAAATAGCGTCACATATTCACCTTTTTTTGCAGCCACCTGCAAATTTTTCCTTAATACAGTGTTTTTTCATAAGACACACATTGATACGTAAAACCTATGCAAGCAGGCACGCACGCACGCTCGCACGTATGTATGCACGCACGCGCGCATGCTTTTCAAACTTTCCACAAGTTCGAAAAATAAAAAAAAATCGGCAGAACCTAGAGAAATGACCAAAGTGGAAGGGTGGGGCAACAAGTCGTTATCCCTCTTGCAGGGACACGTGCAAAAGCAAAGCCGCCATCGGGAGTTGAACTGGCGACCTCTCGATCAGTAGTCTGATGCCTTACGGATCGCACCAAAGCACTGACAGACAAACCCACTGTGCCCAAGCACTGACTCACAAAGTAAACCATAACTCAAGATTAACAGCACCTAGCACAAATTACTTCAGAAGCTTTTCTTTCTAAAAATGTGAGTTGTAGACGCCTGTGCTGTTTCAAAACAAAATGACGTGTTTTGATTTTTGCTTTCAAACAGTTTGGGACATATCTCTGTACTGCGACCGAGTATGCATACGTGCTATAGCGCGTTAGATAGCGCGTTAGAAGGTGATGTTAGTCCAGTAGGAAAACAGTTCCGGACGCTTTCTGCGCGTACACCCACTACACGACAAGTAAAATGCGCTATACCACTTAGCAGACACCATAAACCCATATTAGTGTGTGGGTAATTTTAATAACGACTCAGAGCCACTAATAATAATTGCTTTTTTAATCTCATGTCCAGATATTTCATCATCGATCTCACGCAGCTCACTCCCGACGCTTCACCGCCGCCGCCTCTAGCTCTATAAATAATCACCCCAAAATTTTGAGCGCCATTGAGAAACTAAATAAGACCTCTTCGAAGCCCCCACCCTCTTAGAACTCCGAAATTTGAATGGCTCTCTTCCTCTTGAGCGACTCCAAAGCCGCTCTCATCCCCTCTTCAACCTTTGACCTCTCTAACTAGACCTTCCGACTCTTCCCATCCCTTCCCGCGCCTGCGGCGTTTTCCGGCTTGTGAGCTCCTACTCTTTTTTTTTTCAAAACACAATTTTCGTCCCTCCCTCGTCCGAAACCAAACTAACCTAACCTAAGCAAAGCCTAACCTAACCTAAGAAAAGCATAAGCATAACCTAACCTAACGAAGCATAACCAAAGCCAAAGCCAAACCTAAACATAACTGACTAAAGCAAAGCTGACTAACCTAAACAAAGCCTAAAATTAAGAAGTTTCATCCACACTAGCGACCAACCACAATTTTTTCAGCTTTTTCAACACAAAAAAAAACTAAAACAACCACCACAAAAACCTAACACTCATATACACATCCCATCCTACTACCCACTATACCTTACTAATGTTTATACTTCCTCTTCCGAACACCTTAATAACCAATACATCCTCTTCAGAACTTTCGATTACCATTCGATTAAGATTTTACTACCGTACCTACCAATTTTTTTTCCAACTCAAAATATTTTCGACTTCCAAATCCAAATAGAATCCAAAGTGATTTATTTCCAAAACGACCTAAGAGACGATATCCTGAGATCTCAAGAGTTCCCCAACTCTGTGTATTTCCCCATTCGACACTTCGACACCTGTCGACTGTCGGCACTGTCGACAGAGTCGTCTGCCGCCAGCTCCGTCTAATGTGGGTTTTGGACCCAGAGAGGTGCACAGGAATTTCTACTGGATGGATCGCGAAAAATTCGACGAATTGTAGGAAATATCTCGCCCACCGATTCAGAAGAAAAACGACGCACAGGGCTCCAATCTCTGCCGACGAGAGGCTCGCTCGCCATCACCTCAGAGTCAGGTCTACTGGTTTCGGTTGCTCCACCACCCCAAAACCCTGGAGGTCGCAGCGGCAGGAAAACATCCCCCTCCAGTTTTTTTCGTTGGGGGGGGCTTTCGGGATTTTCCCAGAGGGGCGTGCTGTAAATCCTCGGAAATTTTCCCTCCCTTCCCCGCTTACGCCCCGCCATCGTCGATCCCACCCCCCTCTAAATCTCAAGACAAATTTAGGCGCCCCCCCCCCCCCCGCCTCGAAATCGCACAAAAATTTGGAGAGGTGGCGAGGTGGGGGGTTTGAATTTGGAACCCTGCCTTTATATGTACAACATAATTCTTCTTTTTTTTTGTGAATCCACAGTTGTCAATATATTTTTGTAATTCAGGGCCCGCTGCGTGGTCGAAAATCTTGCTGTTTTGGCGGCGAAGTGGCGCATGTTCCGTCGGCAAATCAAAGCCGGCGGCGGATCCAGACACAACTTTATTCGGAGGGGCGGAAGTATCTTGCAGACGGGGGTAATTTTTGGATGTTGCTGGGCTATTTCAGCGGTAGTTTGGGCACTTTATCGGTCCATTTTCGGCGATTAACAGGTGAAATCGGAATCGGCCTCGCGGGTGAAAATGTTGCTAATTTCTACCGCCTACAAACAATTTCTATGCGGAAAAAGTAGGTCCGCTAGGCAAGTTTCTTCTCCTCACCGCCTAGTTCCCCCCCCCCCCTAGATTGTCCGATTTCGGGGAGGGGAGTGGGTCCATTTCCCCTCCCCCTGGATCCGCCGGGTGACGAAGCGCACCCAGAGACAGTGAAGAAGACGGTCAAGGCGTGTGATCATTTGGGAATGACGCGTGTCACTCAGCGTTCGCCTTGTCCTCTCTGAGCTGCTGCAGGCGCGTCGTGTCGAGAATGCGGTTGAGTTCCAGCGTCGCCTCGCAGCGCAACTCGTTGTTGGTCAGGTAGTGCAGGCGATCGCCGACAGTCCTGTAAACAAATGCACGACATGCACTATTCGAACCTCGCCCAACTGCACCCCCCCCCCCCCTTCAAATATGCGACCTTGGGGAAATACCAGTGTTGGGTGGGGGTAGGATTGGGCCCCCCGCCCCCCCCCCCTTGGTGGTAGGGCAGGAGGTGGGGTAGGGGTGGGTCCTCCCTCCAGGATTTTTGGATTTCGGCATCACTTTCAGCTACAAGATAGGCCCATACGCGCCCATGTGGGGGGAGGTTGAGACTCTACTCTGCAGGCACCCACCCCACCAATAGGTGCGAATTGAATTGTTAAGAATCATTCAAAAATAGGGGACTTCACTAAATCAATATCAAAACCATTAAAAAACCGCAGACATATATTTGTTTTACATTTCGGATAGTATACGTTATTATATTTATATTTAAAATTAAACTATAATGATGGTCGGGATTCCGCACTAGGCCCGCGGCTGGCGCTTCCGCTATCGGCAGGTTCTTTCAGCCTCACGAGGCCCCCCGCCCGGCGGGGGGGGCCCCCCCCAGAAAATTCCCGCCCCCGGCCAATTGAAATTCGTTGAATAGAATCATTCAAAAATGAGACGCAGATGAATGAACAGAGGAACGCAGATGGCGTCGGCGATGTCGGCGCAGGCGTTGAGCTTTGCCTTTGTAGAGACTGTAGAGACTTCGGTTCTTGTAGAGACTGTCGCGCTTGCCCCAGGGCGGCGGCTGCCGCTTCTCCGCGTCCGTCAGCCCCTCTTTCCCCTCGTCGCCGACTTCAAGCTTCGCTGACGCCAACGACGTCTGCGTTTTCAGGGCCTTTGTGGCACTAAAAATCTCCCAGAACTCATTTCTCACAAAGCTAGGACCGAAAAATTTAAAGCACGCACTTTCCTCAGCTTTCGCCATCTGCAACTTTCCTCGTTCCAAAGTCAAGAGAGAAATGTCGATGGTTTAACATACAAAACGAACAAACTGACGCCGTTGTTCTTTCAATTTTTTGAACTGACACAAATGACAACCGCGACGAACAATTGTTGGCATGTTCGTCAATATTTTGGTATCCGAACAAGCGGAAGTATAAATTGCAATTTGTCATTTTGTGTCATTTATGCAAATTCTGTCAGTACGAACAAAAAATAGCGGAGTATAAACCCACCTTAACGCTTAGGCATACACGCGCGCGCGAGTCCGTGCGTGCCTGCGTGCGTGTGCGCACGTGCGTGCGTGCGTGCGCGAGTCCGTCCGTGCGTGCGTGCACGCGTGCGCGTTCGCATAGGTATTGAAAATTTGAGGGAAAATTGGCGAATGGCGCCGTGGGAATTGCACCCACGTCTCTGGATTACCGGTCCAGTGTGCTAACCGCTGCACCACACGCGCACGCCAACCCAACTGCGTGCGTGCGTGCGTGCGTGCGTGCGTGCTTGCGCGTGCGTGTCCATGTGAGTGCGTGCGTGCATGCTTGCGAGAGCGTGCGTAAGGGCGTGCGTGCGTGTGGGCATGCGTGCGTGAATGCGAGCCTGCGGGCGTGCGCGAGCGAACATATGCGTGCAAGTGCGTGCGTGCGCGTGTCCATGTCGAGGTGCGTGCGTGCGTGCGTGCGTGCGTGCGTGCGTGCGTGCGTGCGTGCGTGCGTGCGTGCGTGCGTGCGCGTGTCCATGTCCATGTGCGTGTGCGTGCGTGCGTGCGTGCGTGCATGTGCGTGTAATACAAGTTTTTATAGCGTTAACACATGTAAAACAAAGTATTAAAAAAATAAAAATTCAAAGTTTTATAGCATAAACACGTGCAAAACAAAAAAGTTATAAACAAAAAAGTTACAAGTATTTTTATGGCAGAGGTTTGATCCCAGGACCTCCAGAAAAGTAACGGAAAAGTCATAACCACTACACCGTGCATCTGCACGGAACTGTTTTCTAATCACTTCTGATAAGTCAGAAGCACGCATAAAATGCTGCTGTATTATCATATAATTTATCAGGCTCTGATTTGCATAACGCATGGATTACGATAGCTTCAGT
>JASAMY010001891.1:0-15758 GCA_030248085.1 Paralinhomoeus sp. GSCO2_6 | reverse complement strand
ATATGCCGAAGAGCTGCAGCCTGAACGGCAGCGTCCGTCCGTCGGGGCCGGTCCAGCTCTCGTAGTCGCCGTCGAGCGTCTGGCCGCCCTCCCGGACGTGGCCGCCGTAGTCGAAGAGGTCCTCACGGACGCCCGGACGCCCAGGCGTCCGCGACCGAGATGCGGTAGCGCAGCCGGCACATGGCGCTCTCCCTGGCGGCGCCGCGTCGACGCAGCTCGAGCAGATGTCGACGCCGGACGACGACGGAAGGCGTGGCGGAGCGGCGTCGGCCTCGCCGGCTGCCGGAGTTGAGGGCGTCGTCGGCAGGGGCGACGAGCACGCTCTCCTCGGCCATGTTCGGGCAGAAGAGCAGCGACCACTCGCGGCCGCCGTAGGAGAAGGCGGCAGAGTCGTATCTAGAGACGGGGACATCGTACGTATATGTAAATCCTACTACAGTAGTCCAGAGTAGTGCCCTCCAATAATGTCTGGGGCAGAGAGATGTGAAAATACGGTGTCGTGGGGCATTATTGAAGGAGTTACGATACAGACACAGGTACAGCGCGGTACGGGTGCAGGTACAGCTGCGGTACCTATACAGCCGACAGGCGATTTCGTCAAGTCAGGTTTAACTTGACGAACTTGACGAACTTCACTTGGTCTGTGGTACTAAAGAGTAGAGAAGGTATGATATGACTCTCGCCAACGAATGAGCCTCAATACCGCAAATCCTCCAATATGCAAGCCGTACCATCAGTTGACACCCTCCAATATTGCTCCCGGTACGGAAAGTTGAAGGTATTCTGGCCGGCGCACTATTAGGGGATTTACGGTTGTTCCTACTGTCTGTAGTCGCGGCAGCTGTTCTTCCTTCCCGACGTCTTTGGGCCCTGCTCCTGCAGGCTGATGGAACAGTCGACGAAGACCGTGGGAGAGCGCATCAGCACCTGCAGAAGTAAAACTACATGTAATTAGGTAAGTACCGTATTGGGAACTTAAATCGATTGTCGATTATCTTAAAGCGTCGATTGGCTGAGCCCGCACCGCAATACAGCTTGCGCACTGGCGTTGTAAGTACCCTATGAACCGTAATCGACTTTATTCGGTTCCAGTTTTTGAAAGGAATGCCAGTTTACCGCAAATAGTGTGTGAATAACGGTTATTTTGGTGTTCTTTCATCACAAAGCGTTTGAAAAGATTTGGACAAATACCGTTGGTGTGGAGTGTCCACACCCTCCCCCTTCGCTCCGGAGTATTGTATGCCGAGCTGTTACCGAATTGTGCCTGACCAGCAGGGAACGTGATCGCGTTGTACCTCAAAGAGCAGACTGCCCTTGGCGGCGTGTACGAGTCCGCTCCTCCTGCCGAGGTCCTGGAGGGTGACGAAGGTCCTCTTGCCGCTGGCCGGCGTCTCGCGGTCGAACAGTCGCTGTCGGTCTTGGAAGCGCTCGTCTTGCGTGAACGAGTCCCAGTTCACCAGCGAAAACTCGTAGTCGACGACGCACTGCAGGCTGACGGGCGGACGACACAGCTCGAGATAGGGACTCAGATGCGTGCCGTCGCGGAGACTGAGCCGGAGACGCCACTTGAGGCCCGCGTACGCGAACTCGTTCGACAGCACGTCCGTCTTGGTCTGAGAGGCCTGACGAGGCGGTGGCGGGCGATTCTTTTTTTTTGGGGGGGGGGGGAGTTTGATACATCGAGCCGTATCAAACTCTTGTTTAATTACAAAAGCGTTCTTTGTGCGATTTGTTCGCTTTGTTGCATTAATAAATAGCCTACATGGCACGCACAAACTTTGGTGGTTCTACACCCGTTCCTTGTACAGTGATTCTAGCGGTTTTACAAAGTGATCCGCGCCGCGCGCGCCGACCGCCTTGTGGACGCTGGCGCTTTGTAGGCAGAAGGTGAAGATCCAGCTTTGGCGACTGTCGCGCAAGTTCGTCACTCGCTCCAGCTGCGCCATATGCCCTTGGTGTGCTGTGTCGTTCCTGTCTTGGCGTAGGCGGCGGGCACTTTGTTCTCTAGGCTTCGCGCCGCTGCTGGGAGGTCTCGGCGGAGTGCGAATTCGCCCCCTTAGAAAGAAAAAAGATTGGGAGCTGCGAAGTGGTAGGGCCGCTCGGATACAATGTTCGAGTACGCGTAGGTATTGGAAGAGGGAGGGCGGAGGCGCGGCAACGGTCTCTCGGCGCGACGGCAATTACTCAAACGGCTGTTGTCGCGGGGAAGCGGTGGCGAGGAGGCGTGAAATTGATGGCTCGTCGCGGCGCCCGGCAATGGCCGATTAGTCGGGCCGCGCGGTCGACTCGGCGACTGATTGGCCTTTTCCAGCGATGCGACTCGGTCGACGGAGCCGCAAAGTCAATTAGAGCAAGCGAAAGCTGACGCCCGTCCTTCTCCTCGCACTCTCCCTGCCGCCCCAAACCCCTCCCTCTCTCTCTCCCTCTCTCCCTGACCAATAAGCGCAACAGGAACAAACAGATCGATGGCAGCGAACGAAGGCGCGACCGAGTCGGTTGGAAAAACCCTGCGCGATCCAAAGGCCGCCCGCCCGTCCTGCGAACCGGAGATAATGCGGCCGGAGCGGCCCTAGACGGCCTTTGAAATCGTAATCAGCTGCCGAGAGCGAGAGCGCGCCAATGAATTCGCGACACGGCCGTGTGGTGCGGGCGGTGCTTCTTCTTTTTCGACGGCTGCGCGCAGAGCACTGGAGAAGAACGCGTGACGACGAGTTGCAACGCTGGGAGAATCGCAGGAAATGAAGAAAACAGGGGCCGAGAAGCGGCGTGAATAATGAATCTTCCTCGGTTTTGTTCGTCGAGGCCTATTTCTTGCCGTAGCCCTGGCCGGTTCGCGGCGGCGGGCAATGGTCGCAGGAGCCGGGCTGGCCGGGCGGCCCTCGAGGGCCGGGCTGGCCAGGCGGCCCGGGGATGCCGTCGGCACCCGGCTCGCCAGAGTCGCCTGGAGGTCCTGGCGGCCCGTCGGGGCCGGGACGGCCGTCGTCGCCTGGCGGACCGGTCGGGCCCTGAGGGCCGGGCGGACCAGGTGGGCCGGGTGGTCCGGGAGGAGCCCCGTTCAGCACCTTGCCAGGGTCGCCTGAGAGCGATTTAAAATGCATAGCGAGCTGCAAGGCGAAGCAGATCGCCTGAAGTCACACCCAGCTCACCAGGAGGCCCCTTGTCGCCAGGCTCGCCAGGAGGACCGGCGTCGCCGGGCGGACCCTGAGGACCCGGCTCTCCAGGGGTGCCGTCTTGGCCGGGCTGGCCCGAATCGCCTTGCGGTCCTGGCAGGCCCTTGGGACCTGGAGGACCGGGTGGGCCGGGCGGTCCTGAAAATTGTTGGTTACTTCGTTTGTGCCGAAGCTTTACACGTTGGCAATCGGATCACCTGGAGGACACTTCTGGCATGGCGGCTTTGGTGGTGGGGCCGGCAGCAAGGTGCCGTCGCGGCCGGGCGGTCCTGGGTTGCCTGGACGGCCTGGGGCCCCAGGGCGACCGTCCTGAAAGCTTTTCACTGAGATGCGAATATGAATCAGTAAAGCGAACTGACTCTGCCAGGGGGTCCAGGTGGTCCAGGCGGGCCGGACTGGCACTGGCAGCCTGAAACGAGAGAGTCGTGTGCGTGAATATGTGAGAAAAACGGTTGTACCTACTGTAGTTTATGTTCAGTTGCGTACAGTTTCTAGCTATGTATAGTTTACAAAAAAAGTTCCGCGACTCACAGCTGCCTCCCTGAGAGGGGAAGGTGCCGCCACCCCCTCCGATGCCGGAGTCACCACCGCCGCCGCCAATGCCGCCACCACCGCCACCAACACGGTAGCCCCCGCCCCCTCCGTTGTTCCCAGTCGGATACTGGCGGGCGTGGCGCGAGTGGGCGTCGGCGCCGGCCGAGCCGCTCACCGCCTGCAGCTGCACCATCTCCTTCCACATGTCTCGCGAACGGGTCTGGAAGAAAGGAGGATTTTTTCGGGAAATAAATATAAAAATGAAAACGTCAGAGCGCGAACCTTGCAGAAGTCGACCTCGTTCTGCATGAACGACTGCACCGACTGGATGTAGTTGTAGACGAGCGGCAGCGTGATCTAGACAATCGAGCTTTCGACTTCTAAAGTTACTTGTAAATACGTTAATTTGCATACAAATATTGTTTGAATAACGCGCGAGTCTCGAAGGCGCAGTTTTGTGGTACCTACATGAAGTTACTCTACCTATTGTAGGTGCATTGTAGGGTTGCGCCGATGTATACATTGCTGAAAGTGCCCAATTTTGCCCAACTTTCCAAATTTTATAAATTTTGAAAAAAGAAAATTACATAAAACTCACGACGCAAGCCACGACCGAGACGGTGCTAAAAGCCACCGCGCAGAAGGCGACCGGTCGGAGGCTGCGCCTCCTCTTCTCCTCCATAATTTTCTGTTTTTTTTTTCTCAAATAATTCTTGTTGACAAAGAACCTTCTTAGATTGAAATTTACTTACAACTGAACTGAAGTCCAATGCCGGGCAGGACTGAAAACGCGGAGGCGCTGACCCGACGACTGAGGCGCACACATTCGCAGGCACGCACGCCTCGCGTCCGCCTAACCTAGATTCGACGGAGGGTCAAACCTTAACCCATTCCTTGTTGCGTTCTTTTCTTTGACATTTTCCCCAGTTGGCGCGGTGAGAGCAACTTTCTTCGAATTCTGTGGAAACGAGAAAGCGAGATTTATTTTCCAAAAAAAAGAATGCTGTTGCTGGTGAAATCCGGCTCGATACGAAGGCAAGGTGACAGAACGGTCAATGGAACGCGCATGCGATGCGCGCCGACGACACTGGCGTTAACCCTGGTCGTGCGCTGTGTCACTGGAGGGTCCTCCTCTCCTCCTTTCTTTCTTCGTACATCGCATCACGGCGTCGACAGAGAGACGTATCAGTGGGGCTAATCGAAATTGTGTCAGAATGTTGAGGCGCATGCAACGCAGCATTGCACTTTCTTTGTTTCGTCGCGCGTCATCGCGGCTATCAGTTCGCATACAAACGGAAAATACCGTAACTCCTCCAATAGAACCCCTCTCCAATAGTTCAGTATTGGAGGATTTACGGTAAACAATAAACGAGACTTTAGCGATTCTTGTTGCTTTCTTTTTGGAGATGAACGAAACTAACCAGTCAAGATGTACACATGTACAGCAGTAACGGCATCTATGGGCTCGATGGTATTATGGTGTTTCATCTTGGTGCTTCTAAAACAATTTTTTTTTGTATTTCGACTTGGGTCTATTACTTTTTGCGACAATGCTACATTATTCTACCATATTCATTCGAATTGGTACTTATGTATTTGCAACCATACAATGAACTGTACCTACTACTACACATATTTCTATAGAAAGCGATGTATTGCAATGTGTGCTCGAACATGTAACAGCGCAGGTTTGGTATAAAAAGTTAAGTTAGGTATGTGTGCCCTTCGGGGCTCCCTTCGGTTCTTTAAGTTAAGTTAAGAAGGCTCCCTTCGGGGAGTGGGTGAAAGCCCCAACCGCTTCTTTGAAATGTGCATGGCAGTGACCAATAGGGCTGGTCGTGGCCTAGAGCCCGCGCCCTTTGGAAACTGTCGTGTACCTGCTGCCAGCTGGCCCCGCAATTTCACTCGCACGGGTGATGTTGTGCGGTCAGTTGACACCTGACGGCAGCAGGGCACACTGGTAAAAGCGGAAACGCTCAACCAGCTGGGCCAGGTGCCTCCCTTCGGGGAGTGGGTGAAAGCCCCAACCGCTTCTTTGAAATGTACCTATGCCACTTGACAGTGCAGTGAAAAATCAGAAGTCTTCTGCTGGGTAACTTTGTTTAGTCTGCCCGTTTCTTCTGTGATGCTGTCAATTACAGGGCGCGGAACTGTTGAGCGAGAGAGTTAGTCAGTCGTCCGTCCACTGCGCGCCTGTGGGGGCCAATAAATCTTCGAGGCACGTCTCCGCACCCCTTAACGGCTAGCGGCCATCTGTCAAGGAAACACGATATCCACACGCGTGCGGCGCACTCGTGTGAAAGAAAGTCACATTAGAGGGGGGCTGTTGGGCTCGGGCCCAGACGCTTGCGCTGGTTACTGTATGTATTGTGCGCCACTGCTCCTGCCAAGATGCTGCAAAGCTGCAAAGCGAGTGAGATGCTAGAGCTGGACTGGGTACTGCTGGACTGTACCGATACGTCGTCGCGTGAACCCTGAAAATACCTATGTTTTTTTTTTTTTTTTTTTTTATTTTTTTTTTTTTTTTTTTTTTTTTTTTTTTTTATTTTATTTTAAATTTTTAATTTTTTTTTTTTTTTTTTTTTTTTTTTTTTTTTTTTTTTTTTTTTTTTTTTTAATGTTTTTTATTTTTGTTTTTTTTTTGATGTGTTTTTTTTTTTGGTTTGTTTTTTTGTTGTTTTTTTTTTTTTTTTTTTTTTTTTTTTTGTGTTGTTTTTGTTTTTTTTTTTTTTTTTTTTTTTTTATTTTTTGCGCCGCAGCTGTTTCCTCTTCTTTGAACAGCGCAAACACAACCGATCATGCGACCACTGACAGCTCGGCAACAACACAAGTCGTGTTCCCACACCCTACAGTCAAATCGCTGCGCTCGTTCTGATTTCCCATTCTGCCGTCGTATGGACATGACCTTGGATGACTGGGCTAGATCGAAATGGGCAACTTTCGGCCTGCCGGGACTGAAGAAGAACACATTGTAACTGGTCGCCATTCCCACGGGCGGCTCTCCTCGCTCGCTCTCGGCCGATTATCCTGTAATAGCGCCTCGTAAAGCGCCTCTTGCGAGAAGTTGCGCCGCGAGCCAGCCGGCTGGTAGATACAGCGCGCCGACGAATGAATGACACACGTCGGCGTCGTCGTACAGTCGACGGCGGTCGTTTTTGACGCGCCGCTTAGGAGAGAGGAGTCGCGATGGATGCTGCTGTGGCGAGTCAGAGACGGCCGGCCCGTCGACTGAAGGGAAGTGAGCTGGCGCGCAAAAAAGACGCGCACGCGGCGCGCGTGGGAAAATTGGCGCGCTCGCGAAGTTGTCGTGGCGTCGGCGGCGACGGAAAGGTTTCCGCGACGAGCGGAAGGCGCCAAGGTCCCTTCCTCTTTTCACTCTCTAAGCGACACCGTTTGACGGCCGCCTGGCGCCTGAGGCCCGGAGGCGTCGCCTTCCGCCGGAAGGAGCGGCCAGCGCCTCCTAAATCTTGGCGAAAGTTGCCCCGGCGTCGCCGCCGCGCCGTCAGTCAATTCTTCTCCTGCGCGCACGCGCCGGAATCGATACGCCGTCACGGCCCTGCCAAAATATGTTTGTTTCGCTTGCCTCCAGCCGCCGCTGGCGCAGTCGAATTGACCGCCCACCGGCGGCCGTCTTCTCCTCACACCGACCGACTCCACGTCTCCCCTGCCGCGACTTTTCTTTCGGGTGGGCGGTAGTGGAAAGTTGTAGTGTGCCAGCGGCGACGGGAGGAGTCCACCCCCATGTCGTCTCAGCCTGTGGCGGCGCTCGCGCGCGCGCAGGCGGGCGGCGGCGCGACAGTCTTCACGTCGACTCAATTGAAAATCCCCCAGCGCGTGCTCGGCGCCGTCACGCGTAATCCGCGCCCGTTTTTGGCGCGTTGCCGCCGTCGTCTCAGAGGGCGATCATTTGTATTTATTTCTGGGCCACCGCGTCTAATTCGGCGGCCGCGTAAGAAGGGGGGGGGGGGGTGGAGATGGCGTCTAAAGAAAGGGAACCGGTCATTTCATTTCGAGCCGACCGGCCATCTGTCTTGGCCGACGGCCGTCGGCCGAGCCAGTCAATTGGGTTAGCGCTCTCGCGATTTTGAAACATCGCCGCGTGTTTCATCTCGGTGGTGGGGCGCGATTGCCACCCGATGCTCTCCTCGCCTTGCGTTTTTTTTTCTCCATTCTCTCGCTCTCAGTCTCTCCGGCTTTTCTTTATCTCTCGCCTGTCGATTCGCATAAATTTCCGTCAGCGCCGCCGCCGCCCAGCGAATCACCTTTGTCCGGTTTGGCAACAAGTCGGTGTCCGGCCGCTGTCGGCATGTTAATGTCCCCCGCTCGCTCGCTCTCTCTCTCTCTCTCGCCTTGCGCGCCCGTCCGTTAGACGAATCTGGGTCAGTGTCCGTCTCTTTGCGTCCGTTCAAGAAAACTGTTGTGACATCTCGCTCGGGATGAAAGCGAAACAATCTCATACTACTGTAGTTCGTCGTGACAATTAGTGGAGCCTGTCTGAGGGGGGCGGGCTGGCAATGGAGTGCCCTCTCCCCCCCCCCCCCGTCCAGTGGGGAAATGAGGGCTGTGTGTGTGTGGGTGGGTACACCCAGGGGGAGTGAAGAGAGGGGGGGGGGTAATCCACTCGTCATGTCGCGCGTCGTGTCGCCCACTTGAAAAAACCATTCCCTCCCTGCGCGCTCTCGCGCGCTATTTGTATTGTTTGTTTGCACTCTGCTGGCTCGGCGGGCGCCGGCGCGTTGACGACAAGTCTGTTTGCTTTGACACGCCGACGCCCTCCCCCCCCCCCACCTCTCATCGCAACGCTGTCGCCGCCGCAGCGATTTCCGATGAACTGCCGCCCGCTCGCGCGCCGCTACAAATTTCTCGTGCGGCTCTTCGTTTCGCAAGACTGTTTGTGCGAGCCGTTCGACCATTTCTGCTTCGCGCGTCGTCACTCCATTGTCCGTGCGTGCGTGTACGGGTGTGCGTCCGAGCGGCCCCTCCCTCGGTCGGGCTCTGACCGCAAAAATATTCGCCCGCCGAGCCACCGAAGCGAGCCTGCTTTTTCTCATCCATCGCTCCTGTAATCACGGGCTGTTGTTGTTGCGTGGTCGTTGTCGTCGTTCGCGCGGTGCCGGGTCGTGTCGACTTGGGAAAAATCGCGGCTGACGACGAGGGTCGGGGTTGGGGGGGGGGGGGTCGCGGCGCAACTGACGAGGTGATCATCGGCAGGGCCGTAACGACCCCCGTCGTCGTCGTCGTCGTCGGCACGGTCGTCCACCCTCTTTCATGTTGGCCGCCGACGCCGCCGCCGTGTCGCCGCTTGCACCTTGTCGACGCGCTCGTCGTCGGCAACAGGGGCGCGGCGGTTTTTTGACGTCGAGTGGGTGGGGGCCGTCGTCGTGCCAGATTTCGACGACGACGACGACCCAGGCAGGCGCCGTCATCATCGAGCGCTAGTAAAGCGTTCACCCGCGGCCCGACGCGCCTTGCGGCTGGCCGCCGCGCGTGATGAATAGCATTTTTAGACGGAGGTCCTCCCCACCACCCCCGGCCGTTCCCTGCTCGCCGCCGCTCTCGCGCCATACCGCCGGCCACCATAAAAAGATCTGTTTCGCACCGCGCGCCCGGCCGGCTGTCGAGTCGACGACGACGGACGCCGCCGATCTCGGCCCCTCCTCTCCCCCCGCAACCCATTTTCTCTCCGTCGACGACGACGACGATCGAAAAAAGCACAGTACGCATCCTCGGAGCGCTGTTGCCGCCGAGGCGGCTCGCGCATTTTTGCTTCGATGCCGCCTTGCCGCCGTCGCCGCTACCTACCCGCTCAGTGTCGGAAGGCAGGCAGGCTGCCTGTCGGTCGCTCCGTATGGTGCGCCGTCGCTTACGGTAGCGGCCGGCTGCCGTCGTCGTCGGCGGCGGCGATTCGTTTTGAAGCGCGCTGTTCCCTTGGGGAGGCTTGTTGACTGCGCGCCGAGCGTGACCACCGGAAGGCTGCTTGCTGCTGTCCACTGGCCAACCGCCAAGAACGCCCACTGAGTCGCTCGCTCTCTCTCTCTCTCCCTGCAATTCACTGGGCAGCAGGTAGGCGGGTTGACCAAATCAGTATGCAAACGAGAACCGCTCTTTCTGTTGGTCGAGTAACAGCAGACGTGACGGAGACTAGAGTGAGTGCAACCTAGGTGTCTGCGCTGACACAGGTCACGTGGAGACCTAGATGTGTAGATCAAGATCTCAATGCTCGCCCCCGTGGAGTCTTCGGTGGTCGCCGCCCAGGCGGCATGACGCAACCAGCGCGGCGGCCACTGCTTCAGAGCCGTCTCTCTGCCTTTTTGGCTTGTCTTCCGGCCATCTCATCTTTCCGCACGAGCCCCCTCCCCTTCCACTCACTTCCTGACTCATTATTGATGCGAGCGCTTCTGCGCGTTCCTATTGCCAATTAACGGCCGCTTGTCGCCTCGCTGTCCACCCCCCCCCCCACTTTGATTGCGGCTTCAGTGGTGGTCGACTGTGAAATTCCGGCGCCGAGGTCGGCGGCCTTTGTTTCTCGACAGCGCTTTACGACTTCCCGCCACTCGGAGGGCACCGGGCGTCGTTGGTCGTCGTCGTCACCGTTTCCAGAGCTCGTGAGCCGCTGGCTGGGTGGGCCAGCAGGCACCTGTGTCCAGAGCCGCCTCCCTGCCGACATTTTTGCCTCCTCGTCGTCGTCATCGTCGTCGGGGCCGATTTGATTAGTAATTTACCGCGCGCCGAATCGGTGCCCAGGGACGCCCAGGGCTTCTGGACGTCCCACACCGGCAGTCGCTTGCCTCTTTGAATTCTGCCGACACCGCCGACGGCTACCAGCAGCCTTATCGAGAATTTGCGCGTGCGTCCGACGATGCAGCCACCGCTGTCGGCGTTATCACGTCTTCTCATAACCTGGCGCGGCGACGATGTGTAAAACCCGCGCTCGAGGATGCTTCTTTCTCCTTGAAGATTTACGGCGCGACGCGACCGGCACAACACGAGTATCATTGCCAGTATCGTTAGCTGCGGCAATGGCAGCGTTGATAGCGAGCGACGCGCCCGTCGGTCTCTAATCTCAGCCCGCAAGGACAGACGCGTAGTGGCTACCGCTGACGAGCACACGCAACTTAGCCACAGCCACTTTTATCACTGTGCAGCCTCTATACTTTATTGCGTGCCGTGCGAGAGCGTGCCGTCGAAGCAGATCGCTCGTTGTCGCTGCTTGCTGCATCGGCAGGCCCCTCACATCCCCAGTTCGCCGGCAAAAAGGCGCATCTGTATCGGTTGCTCAAGTGTCGTCAACCAATGGAATTTGTCAATCAATCATTATTGCTGTATTTTCGGCGATCGACGAAGCTGCCCACGGCCGTCAACGGCCGCCACTCCAAGGCCGCTTGGCCGACGGCCACTGCTGGCCGGGCAGGGAAAAAGCGGCTCGCGCGAGCGCGCGCCCGCCCAGCCTCGCCCCCGTGTCGGCGACCGGCGGCGGTTTTTGCGGGCCGGCCGGTAAGAGTGTGCCCAGAGTGCGGCGGCGCCCCTCCTGCGCCTGTCGAACGTGAGCGGCGCCCTCGACTCTCGGCTCTCGGCGGTGCGGCCGCTGGATAGATGGGCGTCTGTTTGTTTGCTTGTCGTTCAGTCGACGACCGTCGCGCGCTCTCGCTCTGGACGGACTGTCGACGGCGCCGCGTCGTGGTGGTCTGCTGTTCTCTCCGCTGGCCGCGCGCGCGCTCCTCGACCAGTGGACGACGACGACGCCGCCGACAGTTCTCCTACGCGGCTGGCGCTGTTGCGCCAGTCAGCCAGCTCGCGCAGTCGGCGCCGTCGCCTCCGAATTGCGCGTGCGGTAAACAATACGGTGCAATCTCGACCAGCCAATCTTTTGGCAGAGGCGCGCCCTCTGTCACCGTCACCGGTGGCGTGGGCGACCTCGGCGCGGTCACACTGCTGTCGTCGTCACCGCCGCAACTCGGCTAATTGCAGCTGCCGTCGTCGGCGGCGCAAGACGGATGGCGGTGGGTGGGTGGAAGGGCAGGGCGAGAGTTGACCGTCATCGGGGGCGCCGGCGCGAACTGTCGAACTCCTCGGCCTCAAGATGCGATCTCCGCCTGCTCCGGCGTCGTCGTCGACAGGCGATTTCTCTGCCCCGGGGCCCGGGCCGACCCCGCCCGCCGGCCGGTCGGCAGACGGCGGCGCGGCACGGCACGTGTCTCTTGCCCGGGGGCGCCGCCGTCCGTCGAAGTCGCGCGGCCGGCAGCTGCCTGCGTCCGCCGTCTGCCGGCCGGCCGGCGCGCGCGCGCGCGGCCCTGCGCGTCGCGCCGCGGCCGCCACTTTTTGGCGGCCTCTCCTGTTTAGGGCTGGGCGCGGCAGCTGATTCTGTTAGATAAGTGGACGGTGGGCGCGTGCGCGCGCGCCCGCGTTCTCGCTGACGGCCGGCTATTCAACCGTCCGGCCGCCGGCCGCCTCTTCTTTTGATGATCGCGCGCGTCGGCGACCGTCCCGGCGGAAGGAGAACAAGTTTGGCCGACTCTCGCACCCTCCTTCCCCCCGTGAAACCAGCGCGTGTCAAATCGCGCCGTCTCCAGCTGTTTCTTTTTCCCCCTCGTTTTCTTCTTCACGGAAGCGATCCGTCGTCAGCGACGGCGGCGCCTTTTTATCACCGACCTGACCCAGAAAACTGTGCGCTGCCGATGATAAGTCGACGTTGCAGGCAGTGCGCGTCGAACCGTGCTCACCCCCCCCCCTCTCCCCTCCCTCGCTTTGCCCATCCCAAAACGGTCCGGCGCACGCGCGGGACTGGCGGGTGCCAGCTGCTCGTCTGCAGAATCCGAGGACTCGGCAGATGTTCGGCGGTTCGCCCGAGTCGACGAGTCATGTCAGGAGTGCGTGCGCGCGCGCGAGTTTAGACTGTCGGCGCGTCGGCCTTTCGCTGCTGACGAAATGATCGGCAGAGCGAACCATTTTCCAGCCGAGAGTACGAGAGTCGCGTCGTCGACAGGCCACCGATCTCCGTCGTCGTCGTCATGATGCCGGCAACCGCGTCCCTCGACGAGCTGTCGACGTCCTCGCCGGGCGTCGACGACTTCTGCTCGCCTGTCGACCTCGACAGCAAGTACTTCGGCTCGTTGACGGTCTGCAACAACTCCAAGACGCCCTACAGCGACGCCACCAAGTGCAAGAAGGCCACCAATCACATCAAGCGGCCCATGAATTCGTTTATGGTAGTTATTTTTTCTTCAACAGCATTGTCCCCGTTTGAATATTCGAACGTTCGATTTCAAGGTTGGCCATAGGGGCAGGACTCTCTGGGGACTCGAGTCTGTCCGTGCTGCGTGTGCGCACGCGTGACTTCACGAAGCTCTTCCAGAATATTCCACGGGCCGGCGTTTCAGGTCTGGTCCCAGATCGAGCGGCGCAAGATCTGCGAGCACACGCCCGAGATCCACAACGCCGAGATCAGCAAGCAGCTGGGCCAGCGCTGGCGCGCCCTCTCCGACGCCGAGCGCGCGCCCTACGTGGAGGAGGCGGAGCGGCTGCGGCTGCTCCACATGAAGCAGTTCCCCCACTACAAGTACCGGCCGCGCAAGAAGACGCGCAAGGGAGAAGCGCCGGCCGCCGGCGACGAGACGCCCACCGGGCCGCCGTCGCAGCCTCAGGCCGCTCAGCCCAGGAAGAGGCCCACCGCGGGCCAGCAGCAGAAGCCGGCCAAGGCGCTCCGGGTCGACACGACCGCCGAGACGCCGCCACTGGTCAAGCAGGAGGAGCTCATGGGCCAGGAGATGCCGCAGCAGCAGCCGTACACGCCACTGGCAGCCCACCAACCGTTGGCGCCCACCTCGAGCTACGAGCCCATGCTGCAGCAGCAGCAGCAGCACCAGCCGCCGACGAAGAGCGAGCCGCTGCAGGTCTACTCGCCCGAGTCGGGCTTCTACGAGGACGCGAAGCCGACGCTCGGCAGCTACTACTCGTCCATCGCCGACAACCTCAGTCCCATTCTGGTGAGGAGCTCCTTGGCTTGGACGTGTAGTACACTGTAGCTGTAGTATACTGTGTATTCATATAGATGTTACGGAAAAATATTCTCGGCCATTCCAGCCCGACTCCGTCCTCTACGGCGCCCAGGGCTCGTTCGTCGCCGTCGACGACGCGCAGTCGGCGGGCGCCTTCGGCTTCTGGCCGTCACCATTCCAACAACAACAACAACAACAACAACAACAACAGCAAATTCCACACCAGCACCTGGCCGCCTCGACGCCTCTGCACCCTCAGCAGCAGCAGCCGCACCCAGGAGAGGGGCTGGTCGACACGCAGCACGCGTCGGCCTGGGCGCAGCAGGCGCATGCCGCCCACCAGCAGTTCTTCGTCGACCAGCAGCAGCCGTCGACGTCGACCGCGCCGCCGCCGGCCTCGACGACGAAGCTGAGCTGCGGCGGCCGGACCTCCTCCGACAGCGGCTACTGCTCGAGCGTGGCCGAGCTCGAGCCGTCGCTCGGCCTCTTCCAGGCGGCGCCCGCGCAGCCGCCGGCCGCCTACGCCGCCACCGCCGGCGGCGGCTACCTGCCGACCGCGCAGGCGGCGCCGGCGTCCCAACACTTCGCGGCGGCCGGCCTTTACGCACCGGCCGCGCGGCCCTATCCGCTGGCGACGACGACGGCCATCTCGCCGGTCGGCACGGCCGCCTCCTCCTCATATCCGCCCAGCTACGAGTGGGCGTCCCCGCAGGCGGCGAACTTCGCAGGCGGCGGCGACTTCTATTACGGCGCCGAGGCGCTCAGGGGCTGATGAGAGGTGGTCGCGCGACCTTACGCTCTCGTGCTGGTGATTTCCTGTGCCGCCCGGTTCCTCTTTCCATCTCTGTTGTCTCTAAACGTCCAAGAAATTGGACGTCGCGGCAGGGCAGACCTTGGCCGACCGACGACGACTAATTCCGATACTCGCTTTGTTCTGACGCGCGGTTTCGTGTGGCCTGTAGTCGCTAGGCTTATGTAGGCGTGTGTACAGACAGACAGAAGCGGCTAGCGCCGACGGCATAATGGCGCACGATAGCTTTAGCTGGCGATTCCGATTTTTCTCTATTTTTCCCCGAATATCGTCTGGTTTTCGCGAGCGCTCGCGCCCCCTTCGTTCGCTAGCGCGCTTTCCTTCTTCTTTCGTCCGCCCTTCTTCTGTGACCGACAGGCTGACACGAGAGTGCGATCGTTAAAACTCTCAAGTTGAATTGTGAAGGCGCGCGCTTTGATTTGATTTTTCTTCACCTCCCCTCTCTCTATCTATTCCTTACATCCGTCTATCTATGAGCGCTCGACATATGTACGGACCCTCACATACCGCGGTTTGCCACCGTTTAGCGTTGCTGAATATAGGCGTGTCGAGTGCACTGGCGTAGAGAGCGTAGATGTATAAATAGAGTGCCGAACATATAATGTGTGCGTGCGAGCGTGCGCACTCGCCACGCACGCACGCAGCAGGTAATTCTCGCCACTCAGAGAGAGGGGACGGCGCGACGTTCGGCGTTAGGAGTTTAAATTTTAAAAATTAACATTTCAAAACGGCGCCGCCGCCGTCCACTCAGCCCGCGAGCGTCGGCGCGGGGGTGTGTAGGTGGCGTTGAGTGTCGCATCTCCGTCTTGTCGACAAGCTTTTTGTTCGCCAACGGCTGTCCCGTTCGAGAAGTTAATGTTAGAGTCGAGCGAGCACGCACGCACAGACACGGACACGGTGCATTTTCCTTATTTCCGTTATTAGCTGCAACGTTTCTTATTCAAGGGTGCAGCTGCACCTGCACTACTACTATTTTATTGCTGCCCATACAGGCATACACGTAACCGGGTTTTTGAAGTGGGGTGGGGAGGGTCGGAGACCATTCTGGGGGGGTGGGGGGGGGGGGGGGTAAGCAGATTTGAAGAGGGAGGGGGTGTCAGAGGGTTAAAAAGTGTACCTAAATACCTAAATAGTGTCTAAATTGGCACTTTTTGGTCAAAAATAGGTTAGAACAGGCTATAAATAGCGTTACTTAGCTGTTTTATGGTCAAAAACACTAAAAAAGACGAAAAATACACTACTTTTTAC
>JASAMY010001124.1:0-15766 GCA_030248085.1 Paralinhomoeus sp. GSCO2_6 | reverse complement strand
CGTATGTACTTGGTTCAGTTCGCGTATTGCTCGTGAACAGAATCAGAGCTGCACGAAAGAGTGGCCGCGTGCAGACCGAGTACCGCCGCCTCTGCAACTGCAGATGTTCCCATCTCTGCAACTGCAGAGGTCGTCACCTCTGCAACCGCAGAGGTCCAGTCGCTGGACCAGCGAGTCATTCCCGCTGCCCGATCGGCGATCAAAGTCGAAAGCATCGACTCCGATGGGATAGAGGCGGATCACCAACAGCCGGCTGAGGCCCAGTCGCCAAGCGAGCCTACCAACCCGAGCTTGCCCGCAGGTGCGTCTCAGAATATCGCTCACAAACAATTGAGTGCGATTTATATTGGCGTTTGCAGCGCTGGTGCTGCCACAGTCCGAGACTGCCTTCAGCGAGACGACAACTGTCGATGCACAGCAATTGCAGCAGCTGAGGTGAATGCGTCCACACTGTATTGTTCAGTGCACTTGTACTGTATCGGTGGATTGTTGAAAATCGTTCCCGTTCATTAGTGAGCCACGCAAAATAGGGTGCCCCATAAATGCAGTCGACTTTCACTACAATTGTGCCCCGGGAGACATTACAAAATACAGTTAGCGCCTCAGTGCGCCGCTATGGGAACACCTTTGCGATTTCAAGAGAAAAGGCGAGGCGTAGAAAGGACAAGGTCCGCCAGCTCAAGGCCGAACTGAAAAGGGTTCGCGCTGAAGACGCAGAGAAGGCGGCCCAACTGGCGCTCGTCAAAGTCAAGCTGATCAAGTTGATTGAGGCGAAGAGACATCAGCAAGCCTCTGCCCTTAAGGTGCGCACACACACGCGCACACACACGCACACACACACACGCACACAGACACGCACACAGACACACACACAGACACACACACACTCACACGCACACGCACACACACGCACACTAGCTTCTATCTACCTCAGATGCCCATGGACGTGGCGGCCAGCACGCCCGCTCGCTACAAGGCGCTGTCCTACACCAAGCAGCACAAGAACTCCGTTGGAAAGAGAGTGCCAGCAGACAGCGCTGACGTGCAGCGAGCACGTATGGAGCGAGCTATGGCCGACGATGGAGACCGCGTCGAGATCAGAAGAGGAGAGGCGGCGCTGCTGATTCCAGGTGCCGCGATGCCACTTTATTATAATTATTTTGTAATTAGTCTGATTGGGTGACATCTCGCCCAACGACATTTCGCCCAACGACATTTCGCCCACGACATCTCGCCCAACGACATTTCGCCCATGCGACAACTCGCCCAATGACAATTCGCCCATGCGACATCTCGCCCAATGACATTTCGCCCAATACATGTAGTGCGTACTTCAACGCAAGTTCATACAATTCCGTCAATAAGATGCGAATTCGTTGCTCGTCGTTGACCCCCGAGTCGAACATGAGGAAGTCGTGGCCGTCAGAGTTTCGCGAAAGCGCTGAGAGATCGCGATCACGATAGTGATTTTTTTGCCTGTGGGTGTCAGGTGCCTTGATCGCGTCGGCTTCATGGCGTTGAATCATGTGGCTCAGCGCGCCGTTGCTTAGCAGCTCTCCTTGACCGCCGCCTCCAAAACGCTGTCAGCAATGTTGGCGCGAATGCAGCGTGTGGTGTCGCGGCTTTGTGCGGCCTGAGCGCGAGCCGCAGCGACCCGCGAGTTGGAAGCGCCCAACGAGAGGCTGTAGACAAACCCAGCGTCGGCTGCCACCGTTCGACACCTCTGGCAGTGCAAAGAAACTTACAAGGCATGTCGGAAAAATCAATCACATACAGCAGCAAACTGAACAGCTTGATATGTCGCAGTACATGTTCAGAAATTGATATACTCAAAATAGGCTTGCGTTGCTTAGCCGCACGCACGCTCAAAGCGCTAGACAAGGACAAGTCACAGCTGACCAATAGCCGAGTGCCCTACGTGTAAGGCATACACGTCCACAAGCAAAGTAAACGTGAGCTTGCTAAAGGCCGCGCCACAATGCTCTGTCTTCTGGTTTCTGCCTCGGTTCTAGATTTTTTAATTTGTCCAGAGCCAGAAGGCAGGCGTTCAAACACGCGCGTCTTCTTGTGCGCGGAATGATTTAGGCGTCCCTGCAGGGCATGCATTATAGATTTATCGTGTTCTGCACTGCGGTCCTACGCGTAATTCGCTGTAGGACCGCGCGCAACTACAAGTATGAACGAGTCAGAGAGCTCATTGTGGCGTAGCAATATTTGTGCAGAAGCCAGAAGCCAGAATACAGATGATACAAGCCAGATGACAGAGCATTGTGGCGCGGGCTTTAAAAGTACGCTGTATTGGGCGAAATGTCGTTGGGCGAAATGTCGCATGGGCGAATTGTCGTTGGGCGAGTTGTCGCATGGGCGAAATGTCGTTGGGCGAGATGTCGTGGGCGAAATGTCGTTGGGCGAAATGTCGTTGGGCGAGATGTCGCATCACCATTAGTCTAATTCATTAATTCAGTCGTAAGCATTAACAAAACATTATCAAAAGTTCCTTTGCACGTTCATGGCACAAACAAACTCAACCTTGAGAAACTGAATGCAAAAGTTACATAGCTCACTTTTCTCATCTCTATTTCCAGGATGCCGAGCATTCGGTTTTCGCACGGAGGCTGGGACGAACTTGCAAATTCCCAGCACTTCCTCCCTCCCTCTGGCCGTCTGGGAGTTCATTGAGGGGAGCGTGACTGATGCTGCGGAAAAGTCGGCAGGTGCAACTGTTCCTGCAGAAAAGTCGCTGCGACTCTTCGAGGAATTCGTCACCTCCGCCGCATACATGGTCGGCTCCGACCACCAAGGCCCGGTCTACTTCAACTGTACGTGCTTTTTAGAACTTTATTTTGACACCGCCACTAGAGTTGGGAAAAATACGTTTTGACTTTGGACCGACGTATTTTTTTAAAAAAATACGGTATTTTTTGAAAAAAATACGTATCTTTTGTATTTTTTTAGAGTACGTACCTATGTACATGTACCATACCTCATAATAAGCCATCAGCAAAGTGCCCAAAGCTTAGAAATCGGTACATAAAGTAGGTCGAACGCTGCAAAACTGCGCAAGCACGCAAGTGAATGTGTACTAGTGTGTATGCGTACGTGTGTGTGTGTGTGAGAGAGGTGAGTGTGTGGGTGAGTGGTGCGTAAGCGGAGTAATGAGTGAGCGACCAGGAGATTTGGCATCCAACATAGTGAGCAATGGGCCGCGCAGCTAAGAACGCGACACAGGGCGCGACGCAGATATTGTGGGCGCAGTGCAATGAAGCTAGCAGAACCAATTGTTGGGTCCGCGTCCGCTGCGTCCGCAACCTGTCATAAGCGAAACCTAAGCGTCATAACAATATGTGATGTAAGACAAATCGTCTTGTCTACTCCACCCACATAACATATATGCTCTTTGATGTTGGGTACACTGATTAACAACGAATGTTTTACTATTTATTGCAGGTTGACCCAACAAAATACACGCTTACGACTCCGATTTACCACTATGACCTTACGATTACGACTACGACTGTATTTTTTAAAAATAAAATACAGGCGGCGACGTATTTTTTCAAAAAATCCGTGTATTTTTTTGAAAAAATACGTTTGAAAAAATACGCGCCCAACTCTAACCGCCACACAGCGCAAGACCGTAAGCCATCACGAAGATCGGGCGGGTCAGTATCACAATGACATTATTCTCCCACGAGGGAAGGTGGGCCGCCCAACTGGTACGAATTTCGGGCCGAAGCCCGTAACCAAATTCTATGACAAGGATGACCTGAGAAAAATCCACTGAAAGGGAAGTCCTCAATAGTGGGTCCCTCGAGAATTGAACCCAGGACCTTGTGGAGCATACCAGTTGTCTACCACTAGGCCAGCTTGCCGACCACTAGGCCACTTTGCGGTTGCGATTTTATTTTGCGATTCTAGTACGCAAATTCGACACACTAATCGTTTAAGGCAGCCGCCCCACGCATCAGTCGGAGTGGAGGGACGATGCTTGGACGATAGACGCGATAATCGAGCTGCAGCCGCCATTCATTCAAGAGTGCCTTTGCAGAGGCTTGGCGTTTTCCAAGGCGACACTGCTGAACAAGGTGTGTGGGCCACAAAATACGCTGTTGCAGAGTGGTCAATCTGCAGTTGTGTTTTAGACTCGTGTAAAGGGCCACCTGCTGCGCTTGCTGCGTCACATGGCCTGCCAGCACAAGAAGCGAGGCTTCAGCTTCGTGGCGAACAGCAGAGGGCGCTGGGCCAAGAAATTGGAGTTGAGCGAGGAACTCAAGCCTTCTGCGGACGTCGTGCTGCAGCAGGCCAACACAAGTGAAGCCTCAGTTGTTTCTCGGGCTTCTAGAACAACGAAAAATATATTGGCGTTTAGTCTTGGAATCGCTGCCTCCTCTCAGCGATGGAAGACCACTGCCGGAGCCGGTGTGGGGTGCGCCCAACGCGGACGCACTCATTATGGCCGAGCAAGATGCTTTGACTGCTGAAACCAAGCAAGGGAGAAAACGACGGCCTACCTGCAGTGAGAGGTGGGAAGCTCACTCATTTGACTTGCTGAATGACAATCGGCGCGTTACGACGAGCATTGCAAACCATGCGTTCCTGATTTCACCTGCAGCTGTGCATGGTTTTAGGCTAGTCAAGCGAGCCTCCAAGTCGCAGAGAGTGACCAATAGGCGCAAACCCAGGTGGACACTCATGCGGAACCATGCAGTACTGCTTACCCCGGATAAACGCGCTACTGACCAGTTCGTTCAGCAGGTACAGCAAGACCAATGGCGGCTCGCCTGGGAGCCCACTGCTCTCGGAAAGCGAGGACGCCAGCTACTGACGTGGACCCGGCGCGCTGGCTACACTTTGAAAGCAGCGACAACGATGTGACAAGCAGCTCAGGACGCAAGAGTGGCGATCACGCGTTTGATTGTTGCGAATGCGCCATCTTTTTCGTGCTGATGCAGTATGTCTTGGTGTGTGTGTGTGTGCGGGATAACCGTGTCGCTGGTAGTGCAGCGCTACCCGGGCTACATTTACTCGGGGCGACGGAGGAGGCCGGCGGAGGTTTGGGTTTTGCAGAGATTTGCTCAACAAATGCGAAAGCGAAATGCGCGAAAAAGTAGGCACAAGTGCGCCCCTGTGAGGTCTTTCAAGTAACCTCTACCCTATGACCTGACCCCCCAGAGCAGGGGTTTGTAAGAAGGGAGAGGGGGGGGCGGGGCGTTGTGGGGGTTAGCAGGATTTATGGTTCTCTGCATGCCGACGGCACCAGGCGAATTGTTTACCAAGAGTTTTAGCGAGTTCACACCAGTACGAGTAGTCCATCAGTCTTAAGCAGGGCTATTTTCTATTAGTGTATTGTTCACGTGTTGACGTAAATGAACCGTTCGCACCAGCACCCGCTAATCCTTCAATGCGGTCCCCAAAGCCAAGGTTAGGCTGCCCTAATCCACACAGCAGAAGCCCAATGATTGGCGCTGGCCGCTTGTGGAACTGATAAGGTGTAGAGCCAAGTCGCTCTCAACTTCTTCCACGCCTTTAGTTCTGAAAGACAGACTGCAAAATGCGCTCCCAAGTACTGGCACTGATAGCGTCGGCGCTGGTGCTATCCGTAAGCGCCTGCCCGCGTGGCCCTAGACCACCGCCCGCTGGTACGTGAACCGTTTGCATCGTCAAAACCGGTATGGTTCCCGTCAAATCTTTGACTATGCATACGACCCCGAGAGCTACAGCTAGGCATTTACATTTTCTGCAGTACAGTGGAGGATATGTACCTTATGTAGTGGGCTACACTTTGAGGGTATCCTTTATGGTACACTTCATGGTATACTCGCTTCAACGCTCCACAAAATGGAGCTGGTTGAGCGTGTCCACCTTTTACCGGCGCCCTGGTGCCGTCTAGTGTCAACTGACCATTAGAAGCATACATGTAACTGGGGGGGGGGGGGGGGTTTTCCCACCCCCAGGTCAAATGTTGCCCCTCCCCAGCCCCCACCACCAACACTCCCCTCCAGAATTTTTCAAAAGTTTAAAAGTGTATTTTCCGTTTTTTTCAGTGTTTTTTGACACTAAAACAGCTAAATAACGCTATTCATAGCCTATTTTTTACCTATTTTTGACCAAAAAGTGCCTATTTAGACACTATTTTAGGTACAATTTTTTATCCTCTGAAACCCCCCCTCCCTCTTCAAATGTGCGTGCCCCCCCCCCACCGCCCCCCCCCCCCAGATTGGTCTCCGACCCTCCTCCCCACTTCAAAAACCCCGGTTACCTGTATGATTGGAAGTTGTCAGCTGAACTTTAGAAGGAACTGTTCTCACTGAACCTGCCCAATTCCCATTGACCCAAATTCCCTATAATACGTGGCGTGCTCAAGAATAAGGTCGAAAAGTTACCTACAGGCGTGATCTACATCACTGGCGGCCGTAGCGGCGTGGGCACCGACAACGCGCTCTACAAGTTCGAGCCACGCAAGAGGACCGTGACCCGAGACCTGGGCGACACGCTGAACCAGGCGCGCGCTGGCCATATTTCGGTGGGCATCGGCGGTCGGCTCTTCATCAGTGCCGGAATAAAAGTGGGCAGAGACAGGGGCAGCGTGCGGGGCAGCGAACTGCACGAGGTGGATGGTAGCGGGACGTTCGCTCCCAGGGCGCCCTTCCCCACCAAGAACCGCTTTCTGCCCAACGCCGTGGCCGTCGGTGAGTGACCCGAGGCTTTCGTTTTGTATGATCTGCACCGAGACCGAGACTGGTTCCGGTTCTGAATCAGCCTTAGAGAGCGAATGGTTGACGCCGATGTAGAAAATGTAATGGACCCACCTTCATGGAATACCTACAATGTTGCTCCGACTCCCATCTCATTCGGGGCATACCATTGTCAATTGGTTTTGTGGGGACGTAGCTTTTGACCGGTGCGTGCATAAGTTGGGGCTAATTATGATCAAGAGGTGGGGCTCAATTCTAGAAAAAAGCTGACACAGTAGGTCGGAGCAATATCGCAGACAGACATCAATGCCTAGGCGCGACGATCTCTATGTACCAATGCGGCGTCAATACCAATATATGCGTAAGTCACTGTACACATACATAGATACGCTGCAGCTGGCGACGACGCCGTTCGAGTGTTCTCGTGCGGCGGCCTCCTGCCGGGGCTGAACCTGACCACGGCCTGCGTCTACTACAAGGTCGACACGAACGACTGGCACTACGCGCCTCCCAGTCCCCAAGTGGCGGGCGTCGCGGCCGGCATGGTCTACGATGGAAGCCGGTGCGCTGGACACCAGATGCCCCTGGGATCGTCCGAAAATGAGCACTCTGCCCAACCCCAAGAATCTTCACTCTCCCTTAAAATCCTGCCGACAGCGGGGCACTGTTGGTGGCGTTGACACTACTGAAAGATGGCCAGCTTATCCTAGTGGTAGAGAACCGGCCCCTTGCGAGCACGGTTCTGGGTTCGATTCTTGATGGATCCACTGAGTCGAGGGACTTCTTCCCAATTTTTGGTTGATATACCCAAAAATAGTTGCAAAAACGTCTCGTATTTTGGTCGCTGGGTATACTAATGCATTGCACAGTATGTTTTACACTGTACGTGTCTTCTCTTCAGATACGTGTATCTGATCGGTGGTGCCTTGGGAGATGATTCGGAGAAGGTTGACCACGTGCAGCGACTGGACGCCGTGAAACGTCGCTGGAGTCAAACTCTCCTGGCGCCGCTACCGCGGCCTCAGTTAGTACGCACGCACGCACGCACGCACGCACGCACGCACGCACGCACGCACGCACGCACGCACGCACGCACGCACGCACGCACGCACGCACGCACGCACGCACGCACGCACGCACGCACGCACGCACGCACGCACACACGCACGCACGCACGCACGCACGCACGCACTCACGCCGCACTGCAAGCACCCGTGAGTGTACCTACCGCTTCTTCAGGTCGGGCGGCGCTGCGCTGCTGTTGGACGGCCGCCTGTTGGCTTGTGGCAGCGGCAAACGGGCGCTCGCCGACAGTGACACCATCATTGAGCAGGACCGCTGTTACGTTTACGCGCCTCAAAAGAACAGCTGGCAACCAGCGGGCTCCTTGAAAGCCACCTACACTCTGCTGCGTCTCATCCGCTGCGACGGCAGCGTCTACGCGGTCGGAACTCGGCTAGCGGCGGGCCAGAGGTACATTGTACATTGTAGTACTGCGTTTGCCGTGGGTGCAGTGGAGAGCAAAACACGCGTGACTGCACTTTGTCGACGGGTGTGCGAGTGAATCACTGTGACGTCGTCTTGTTGCACGACCTTTGTCACGATTGCAGCGTGTCGACCTCGTTCGGCATCGAGCTGCTGAACGAAGGCAGTCTGCAGTGGAGCACTATAGACGTGTCAGCGGGCGACGCCTACGACATCGGGCGTCTACACGCTGCTGCGTGCGTGACTCGATAGCGATTCTCTCCAGAAGAATACCTGGCAATCAGATGAAGTACAGTTTAGTTTTCGTTTGCTAGTTTGATGGAGAAAGTTTGACATTGAGCAGCGGGTCTGTTTCTTTCCTGCCTGCACGAGTGGCGCTAGCGTACCATGTACCGTAAATCCTCCAATAGATGCCCCCCTCCAATAGTGGCCCCGGGGGCAAGTCAGTTTTAAACTCGCGCCAAAATCAAATTTTACTTGCTACCCAGTTGCATTAAAAGTGCATGCATGGTGTGTAATCACGTGTGCCATACGCGTATTTCAATTAAACTTTTAAATCCTGGCTATCCGTGTGCATCTTGAGGCATTTTAATGTCAAATTTTGCTGCAAAAAATGGTGCACAAATCTGACGAAATTAATGGTGCCCCCTTCTTGAGAGACATTTAAACAAAGTGCCCCGGGGGCACCATTGGAGGATTTACGGTATGTAGGTTAGTGGCCGCTGTGGCTATTCTACTGGCGGTTGTCTCTCTACTGCATCTGAAGTTTGTGAACAAAAGAAAACCAGCTACATATACCGTATACCTACTGTGTGTATTATTGACACCACCAGACACCACTGTATGACAGGGTGTGCACAATTAGTGGGAATTCGCCGCTTCTTACCCCGCCAAAAGATTATATAGGTGGGTGCGACTCGCTCTCGAACAAACACGTGCTCTTCCTAGGTCTGTTTGAAGTGTCAACCTATGTACAATCGTGGTTCGGGGTGAGTTTCGCGTTCAGGCGATTATGCACCGAGTCACACGAGACGAAAAGTCGGCTGAGAAGGCTGGTCAGAGGGCAGGGCACCTAGGGCGAGATCGCATCCCTTTCCCCCAGTCTGCCTCGTCATAGACAGAGACAGCCACAACGGATTAACGTGACCAACCGCTAAACCGATTTGCGTCGGCTTCAACTGCAGGCACTGATAACGTTGAGTACAAGCCCAGTGCCTTGCTAATCCTTCTGTCAACACCACACTGCTCGCTGGGTCCACTGGGTTCTCGATTGCGGGAGCGCCAAGTTCTTATTCCTTAGAACTGTGCATCTCCAACCATGGGTGACTCACCGCGCTCCTTAGGAAGACCGTGGAGATTAGACCGATGCTGCAGTCTCTACAATCTGATACGCTCGTGGCAGAGCCCAGTCGCTGTCTCTGGCTAGTGGTCGACTTAGTCTGCAAGACACTGAACTGAAAAAAATGTTCTCTCTGAGATTGATATTGATAGCGTCAGCACTGTTGTTGACTGCGAGGTGCTGCCGTCGCAGAAATGGACCAACACCAGAGTCCCCAAGACCTGTCACCACTCAAGAGCCATCCAAATGGATAACTACAACAGGACCACCCAGACCAGTCACCACAGTTGGGCCACCTAAACCTGTCACCACAAACAAGCCTCCAAAACCTGTCACCACAGTCGAGCCACCAAGACCAGTCACCACAGTCGAGCCGCCTAGACCTGTCACCACAGCTGAACCACCCCCACCAACAGCCAAAAGTGCGTATGACTGCAGAATAGCCTCATCAGTTGAAATTTGCAATTGCATTGGTTCCATTGACCACTCACTCAAGCCAGTTCTCTTGCTATTCAGGCCTGATCTACATCACCGGCGGCGCGGACGCGAAAGACAGAGCCACCAGAGCGGTCTTCAAGTTCTACCCTGAACATCAGAAGATGTTCAGGAGCCAGAGCAGTCTGAACGACGCCAGACTAGGGCACCTGTCTGTCGGGCTCGCCGGAAGCCTCTTCGTCAGCGCCGGCTTCGACATCGCCAGCAGCAGATTCGTCACTACCAGCGAGATGATGACCGATTCCGGCAACTTCGAATACAAGGCGCCTCACCCGTCAGATGTCGTAGCGCCAGCTGCAGCAGCTGTTGGTGGGTGGCGCTGCAGTGTCCACATGTACACGTAGCTCTGCGTACCTAGCGTATACTTCGTTTGTACACCTGGGTGATTCAAGTACATAGCGTACCTGAATCAGTAATGCGCTGGCGCAACAAGACACCCGTCTCATCCTATGGCCTTCAGTTTGGCTTTGCTGGTTTTGCTGGTTGCTGTAGCCTTTCTGTCAAAAAGAGACGCGTCTATCTTGAAGCATGCCTTTGCCTAAGTAAAGTAAAATACAGCATAAAAAAGTAAAACGAAAATCAAACAGTAGTCTAGAATAATGCCTGTTTTCAGGCAGGACCATCTTGAGAGGGCCCCGCGTCTACACGTGTGGCGGTCAGAACGGGAACGGCAAGGCGACCACCAACTGCTACTACTAAAGGGTGTTTTTTTTTAATTAACCGATTTGTTTCTTGAATAACTTTTGATTTCTTTATCGGATTTTTGTGAAATTTGGACCATAGACGCAGAACGCTTTGGGATTTTGTCTAGAGGAGGAATCATCGAAAACGGATAAGATTTCAAAAAGTTATGACCCTTCAAATTTGAAGTCCGAATTTGCCAGGCAGTGACTCAAGGTGTAGGTTGGTTCGATGACAGAGAGAAATTTGCTCAACGCCAATCGAAAGAGTAGGTCGAGGGAGTTCTACACCACCTTTTTTATGTTTCTGTTCAAAAATTTTATTCAGAAACGGACCTCCAAACCTTTTCCAATGAGATTGAGCAAAAAAGTGCATTTTCAGATTTGGGCCTGCCACTGCTGCGGCGTGAAAGCTGGCCCATCCGCATAATTGGGTCAAACAACCTTCAGGACATTACCAACAGATGTGGTGTCTCAGTCTTTCATTTCAGACGTTCAATTGAAATTTTCAGTGGAATGCTTTAGCAGTGCGCGTTTTTAGCTCTGACTTTGAATTTCGCCACTGTTGTAATGCAAATTCCAAAACCGGCTCAAAACGGGCATCATTATCATGTAGCCCATGAAATTTCGCACAAATCCAGAAGTTTTGCTGGAGGCGGCCGTAGACGACAGGCGTTTGACTGCAGTGTGCATGTATTTGCACCTAGATCATTGACCCGCAACCGCAAATTCGTACTTTAACTTTGAAAGGTCATAACTTTTTGAAAGCTCATCCGATTTCGATGATTCCTCTTCTAGACAAAATCCCAAAGCGTTCGGCGTCTGTGTTCCAAATTTAGTAAAAATCCGATAAGGAAATCAAAAGTTATTCAAGAAACAAATCGGTTAATTTAAAAAAACACCCTTTTTTAATTTTTATTTTTATTAAAATTAAAAAAAAATTAAAAAAAAAAAAAAATTTACAACGTCAGGGATGATGACTGGTGCGTGACAACGAGCAGTCCCAGAGCACCTGGGGATGCCGCTGCCATGGTCTACGATGGAAAACAGTAGGCACTAGAATTTGGGAATGACTGCAGGATATGACAAAATGGTTTTTATTATTAATTAAAAATCCAACTTAAAAAAATGTTTAAAAAAAAACTTTTTTTTTGATTGTGCAACCCAGGTCACAAATCAGATTGGGGGGCGCTTAGCCAGACAAGTTCAGCACACAACAATACGCAAGATGGTTAGAAAATATCTTACATCAGTGTAGTGTGTGTGTGTGGGGGGGGGGGGGGGCATGGTCTACGATGGGAAGCAGTAGGCACTAGAAATTCGGAATGACTGCACGATATGACGAAATGTTTTGTAAGGGGGGGATCACAAATCTGAGATTGGTTGGGCCTCAGCCAGACGCACGACGACAGGTTCAGCACAAAACCACACAGCAAGATGTTTAGCCACTACGCCATATAGATCAATACCTCAACAGCCCAATTCTGTTCCTTCAGATACATCTATCTGATTGGAGGTTCAGTCCCAGATGCTGGACCAGTCGACTACGTTGAACGCCTCGACGTCTCGACTGCTCGTTGGTCCTTACGCGCGTCACTGCCGCGGCCTCAGTGAGCGCACGCACGCACGCACGCACGCACGCACGCACGCACGCACGCACGCACGCACGCACGCACGCACGCACGCACGCACGCAAGCACGCACGCAGCCTTAAATTCGAGGCCAATTCATAAGCCTCAAGCCACCTCTTTAGAGCCGGTGGGGCGGCCCTGCTGAATGACGGTCGCGTGCTGGCTTGCGGCAGCGGAGGAGGTGACTCGGACGACGACAACGACCGCTGCTACGCGTATGCACCTCGGGACAACCGATGGCGGAATGCGGGCCAGCTGAACCACGCCTACACCCTCCTGCGTCTCGTGCGCTGCGCAGGAAAAGTGTACGCCATCGGAACGCGGACCGAACGCCTATTGGGGTATGCCGTACACCCAACGTTCGCGCACGTATACGTCTTGTCAATGCCTTTACATCGGAACTGTCCTCTGGGCTTGCCTGCAGCAAAAATGAACGTACTGCATGTATAAGTGTACATACATGTCAATACAGCTGAATGCACTGACTTGTGAGTTCTGAGTCGAGACCGAGGCAAGCAGGCAATTGCACGCAAACGAACCATTTGAGCATCGAACTGCTGGACTGCAGTCTGCGGTGGGGCGTCATCAACTACTCGGGCGACTCTGACGACGTCGGACGTCTGCATGGCGTCGCTTGCGTGGGCGACGAGTGATCCGATACCTTGGCGATGTTACAGAAACAAAGTTACCTATGTAGTGACGGTCGTTTCTTTTGCCTCGCGACAGCGCGACGAGTTCATAACCCCATACGGAGGGAAAATTCGTAATGGTCTGTCTGTCTGTACGTCCGTTACCTACACTGGTTCTCTCTTGCGGCTTGACGGATCAGGCTCGGAAACTTTTTAGTGCATTGTTGCACTCTGCAGATACGCTTTTTAGATTTATTTAATACAAATGATAATAAAAAGTCTTTAACTGGGCGTTGCATTGTGGAAGCTTGCGAGGGGATTCCAAAGGAATCGGCACTGCTAAATAAATCCAGGAGATCTGCACCGCCAACCCAATCCCTGCCAAAGTAAAGAAATTTCGAATAAAAGGCAACAAATTCAAATGAAGGGTTTTTAAAGCGAGCTTGTTTACTCTTCAACTAGCTCAGCTTCGACTGCCTACGAACCCGCGATTCCACTGCCGCTGTGTGCTTTCGCTGCGCAGTTGTGCCTTTGCTGCGCAGTTGTGCCTTTGCTGCGCAGTTGTGCTTTCGCCACGCAGTGAATAACGCGCGCATGCAAATAGTGGTACAGTACGCGACTATCGATTATCGTCCGCCCTTCCTCCCTCCTTGTCCGCAAAGCGATTGCGTCAGTCTATAGGTAGGCTCAGTCTGTGTGGTGTGAGCGGCGGAGTTTGGCTTTGCCCCCGGAGTTTGGGAGCGTGTATGTGTGTGCGTCGCGTTCGCTGGTTCGTCGTCATTAAAGGGTCAAAACCTATTGGGCGCATAATATTTCCGCTCTTGCCCCCTCAAAAATTTCTCCTTGCCCCCCCCCCCGCCCAGTTACCCCTCCCCAGTTCCCCCCAAATTTTTCGAAAGTTTTCCAACTGGTCTACAACTGTAAAAAGTAGCGTATTTTTCGTTTTTTTCAGTGTTTTTTACTCTAAAACTGCTAAATAACGCTATTTATAGCCTGTTTTAACCTATTTTTGACCAAAAAGTGCCTATTTGTCCACTATTCAGGTACACTTTTTTTACCCTCTGACACCCCTACCTCTTCAAATCTGCTTACCCCCCACCCCCCAGAATGGTCTCCGACCCCCCCCCCCCCCCCACTTCAAAAACCCAGTTACATGTATGATTATAAAGAGCCCTCTCAATAATAACTCCCTTTCAATGACCGCCCAGAGTAGGTATAGGTAGAAGGTAAGCTTTGTGTATGTCACGGTACTGTAGTCCGTATAAGCACACTGGAATTGACGCGTCGGCAATGCACCCAGAATTAATCCAGATGCTGTGACGACGCAATGAGACTGATGCATTGCGTGTCGGTGCGCCAAACAACGCAGCGCCTTCCATCACATCAAGAGAAAGTGTTCAATTGCGTCATCAGCAATCACTTCCTTCCTACGTCACATACCGAAAATCCTCTAATTAGTAGCCGCATCCTTCAATCTCGTACCCCCACTGCCTAAATAAAGCAATTATAGCCTGGGTGGCTATTTGGAAGGTTTCTTATAGTATTTCTCAGGAGGCTCCATTGCTTGAAAAATCTGTCGGCTTTTCCGGTCATGCTCATGGACGTTCTCGCGTTCAGCTCGGATTGTGACGTCATCGGTGTCTTCATGTGCAATCGCTGCCCTCTTCCCAAACCTTTTCCTTGCCTTGTCCTTTTTGGGGGTGTGCGCTGTTAACGAAATGGGTTCCTGTTGGATTGAATACGGTAGAATGTGTAAGTGGTACTACGGTTTGTTTTATTTTGGCCCACTCTAAATAAGAATATACCGTAAACCCTATAATTAGCCCCCCGGGGGCTAATTTTTTCGTTCGAGCTCTAGGAGGATGTATAATTATAAGGGGGGGGGGGAGACTAATTATAGGGGGGGGGGGGTTTAAACTGGAAGTGTCGATGAGTGGGAAGATGTGTGGGGAAAAAGGCACGTGGAGGCGATTTTTGACGGAAAAAGGCGCTGTGCACACACGTTGGTACACTCTAACACAGTCTCACATACACATACGTGTACATACATACACATACGCGCCCATACATACACCCAGACATGGAAACATGTGCCTTTCAGACACTGGTACCATTTAGGGAGGGGGTGTAATTATAGGGGGGGGGCTTATTAACTCAAAGTGGTCTTGGGAGGGTGTATTATTATAGGGGGGGGGGGCTAATTATAGGGGGGGCTAATTATAGGGTTTACGGCAGAAGGGTTGGTGGTCAATCTTAAAAAAAATGGGTGGGAGACAACACCAGGAATTCCTCACCCAACCCGATAGTTCTCCACTGCTATTACCATACAGTATCTATTACATACAAGGTTGTCTACATTGCTAAAACCGTGAGCATTGTCACACTTCGAATAAAAATATCGTCCGCGACGGCGAGAAGGATCAAACAACTGGCTGCGGCCACAGCAAAAGCGTTCATTGCAAATGACAGCCGACAATTCAAAGCTGATTGTTCCAACAAAAATTCAAGCTTTTAAAACTGTATAAAGCCAATTTTAGAGCAGCGCGGTTAAAACGGGGTTCGCAAACGACGCTAGCAGCGCATGTGATTTGAATATTTTTGATGACATTGTGCAAACAGCGGGCCAAACACGAAACGGCCATTAGGCGGGTGGGGACGCGAAGTTACGCAAAGACAAACGTTCCAGCGTGCACTATACATTTACCTACGTGTCCTACATTAGAGCCAGGTTTTTTGTCAATTGTCAATTGTCGGTAAAGTAAAAACCGAGAGTTTAAAACCCTGTGAAAAAATTCGGTAGTTGTTTTTACGT
>JASAMY010002434.1:0-15765 GCA_030248085.1 Paralinhomoeus sp. GSCO2_6 | reverse complement strand
GGTGGGGGCTAATTGAAGGGAAGGGGGAAAATTTGGAGAGTTTACAGTAGAGCGTGCAGACTGTAATCGTGCGATACAGGAGGCGAGCAGCAATCTTCATGAGAAATTTTGACGCGGACCCCTTCGAAGACGACGTATCGGTGTGAAAACATATACGACCTCTGCCAGCGACACAACTACTTTTCATAATAGCAACATTGAAAACCTATAATTAAGGAAAAATTTGCAGGTGGCTGCAAAAAAAAGGTGAATATGTGACGCTATTTTGTTAAAGTCCAGTTTGAAAAAAAGGGTATTAATCAAAGCACGCCTCAAGCCACTTACGCTTTGCAGCTGATCAACTTCAGTTTGAACAAACCGTGTATAAAAACTGAACCAAACGCAGCAACACGTCACATATTTGGCATTTTTTGTGTTCGCGTGCATAGGAAGGTGCAGTGGCAATTATTAAGACCTACACACACTGCACTCACATATACCGCATGACCGAATGCCACTTGGTTGTGAGACAGACAGGAAGAACACCATGATCTTGCACATGGAACACGATGCACGCGCAGGCTCGCACGCACGCATGCACGCAGGCACGCACGCAAGCACGCACATGCACGCACGTACAAGATGTAAAATGGTGCATGGCACTATGCAAACGTTGTAGTTCATCATTGGGTGAAATGCCAAAAGGGGAATGACAAATGGAGCCAGTACAGTATGTATGCCTACACATCACTAACTGTGGTGACAACCCACATGTCACAAATGTTAGCAGGGTGCCGATTATTTATCGAGGAAGTTTGGCTGTGCCAGGTCCATGGTAATGGCCAATGGCAACGCATTGTCCGAGAGAGATGAGATGTGAAAGTGTTGCTGTTGCGTTTTGGCTGAATGAGGTGGCTCGCACAAAAAATGCCAAATATGTGACGTGTTGCTGCGTTTGGTTCAGTTTTTATACACGGTTTGTTCAAACGGAAGTTGATCAGCTGCAAAGCGTAAGTGGCTTGAGGCGTGCTTTGATTAATACCCCTTTTTTTCAAACTGGACTTTAACAAAATAGCGTCACATATTCACCTTTTTTTTTGCAGCCACCTGCAAATTTTTCCTTAATACAGTGTTTTTTCATAAGACAAGCATTGATTTGCAAAACCTATGCAGGCACGCACGCACGCTCGCACGCATGTATGCACGCACGTGTGCGCGCCCGCAAGTACGCACGCTCGCACGCTCGCACGCACGCACGCTCGCACGCACGCACATACAGACATACAGCAGCAGACCAGAACGCACACATGCCCCAGCGTACCAAAAAAAGCAAATGTAGCGTGTCCAGTGGAATCCCTCAATCGCAGTAGGAGACACGCATCGTATAGAAACGCGCCAAAATCGGTTCAGATAATCAAAAGTTATAGGCGATCAAAAAATCCAAAATCACCCAGGCAAAGAAGTGTGCCGCGCGTTACTTGCAACCGGTCCGACGGACATGCGCATACGATGGCGCGATCGAAGCGTGTGGGCGTGTGAGTAGTAACACCCCCCATGATGGGGGGGGGGTGGGGGAATGGGGTCGCATTAAATTCAAGCGACCAAATTTTCCGGTAGCCTACCAATGCCTTCGCCCATGGCAGCGGACACGAGGGGCGCGGAGGCGAGCCCGTGGGGGGAGCGCCCGCGTGCGCGAAGCGGCTCCGCGCGCGGCAGGCGGTGCGCAGGGAGCGTAGGGCAAAGGTAGATTAGGGCGCGCCGCCCACACCGCCCCCCCGCGCCGCCAAAGCGCGCCAGAGCGTACCGCGCCCCCCGGGATGGTTTGCCCCCGCCCCCCCCCCCGACTGGCCGCAACCACACCCTACCAATGGGCAGTGCGCTGTCCCGTTCCGGTCATTTCCTTCCTTGGCTCTTTCCTCCCTTCCCTCACTCGGCGCCTCCCCCACCACACCACCGCTGGCATGGTGTCGCGGGGGGGCGGGCCCTTCGGGTGCCTCTTTTGCTCCTGGGTCGCGAGGGGACTGGGCGCCCCCCCCGCCCCCCCCCCCCCCCCCCCCCCCCCCCCCCCCCCCCCCCCCCGCACGCACGCACGCACGCACGCACGCACGCACGCACGCACGCACGCACGCACGCACGCACGCACGCACGCACCCACGCCCGCACGCCCGCAAGCGCCCCCCCCCCCCTGCCTCCGCCGGGTGTCGTGGTTGGGGGTTGGTCCGTTCTCCCTTCCCCCCGGCCACATCCCCCCCCGCGCCGCCCCCCCCCCCCCCCCCGGAGGGGGCCCCACCGAGGTCAGAACTATTGGCCCGGGCGTGGGCTCTCTGACTGCCAGGGCGGGCGCGATTCTCGCCCCGCAGGTGCCGGACTTTTAATTTTGGAAAGAACAGTGGTAACTGGTAAATCAATTAGGCTTACTTATAGGCTTCCAAATGAATGTTGCTATATGTACTGTTGTCTGAAAACAATTTTTAAAGCTTGTGGCGGCTTTTGTGTTTGATTCAAAAAATGTAGATTTCTTGCTGTTAAATTGCTGAAGAGCGACAAGAAACGCCGCAAGCGATTTCGACTTGGTGTATGCAAGACAATGCCAATGATTGTTTCCTACGCATCTGACTAGAGTATCATGGAAATACTTGTTTTGACATGCCGTATACCATACGGTACCACGTGCATCCCTTCCCCTTTGAGTGTGTAACACCCCCCCCCCCCTTAGCATTATTTCCCCCTCCATGTATGCAGCTAGTCAGTCAGTCTGAACAAGAAAACCAGAACACAACTCAAGAGCGTTGCGGTGGATTGGCTCTGTTCTTCGGGAGCTGTTGAGTCGACGTTTCGCCTCTGAACCTTCTGGGATTGCAGAGTTTCCCAAACGCCTTTCTGGCCTTCCCAGAGCACACTAGCATAAAGTATGGATTGCCGCAAGAGAGCAACTAGAATCGGTTCTGACCGCGTGCGTGCGTGCGTGCGTGCGTGCGTGCGTGCGTGCGTGCGTGCGTGCGTGCGTGCGTGCGTGCGTGCGTGCGTGCGTGCGCCCTAGAACTGTGAGTGTAGGAATCGCCAACCGTGGACAAGATGTGAGTAGCGATTGTCCGAAATCGAGTACTTTCGAAAAAGTAGTAGCTCTCGTCAAAATGAAGATCAACTCCCAGTACCGCCAATAATACCAGCGCACAATTGCAACTGAGTATCACAAACGTCAAAATGCCGTAAACAGTCAGCGTTGTCTCGGTTTGGATGCTCCTTTTCTCCACTTGAGTTGCCGGTTTGCCGCTCTTAATTAGTAAGTTTTTTTTGCAAGAAGCAGGAAGAGTCAAACGCACCGCTTGCGCAAGAGAGACTAGTCGGACAACTATAAGAAGGTAGAGCACCGCAATAACTGCTGCGGATAAGAACATGCAAAGAACCATCGCCGATAGCAGAGGGATCGCCGTGTCGGAAAAATATGCGTTTACAAAAGTGGCTGTGAGATTAGGCCCGATTTCCATATGTGCCGCGACGTAGAATGTTCCTTCATCGAAAAAGACAGGGGTCGAAAGCAAGACAACGAGCAACCAAGACGTTCCAATGAGCGCGTATGAAACAGTCAATGTGCGTGTCTATAAAAATAATTATAATCACGCGTGAGTGTAGATGGCCACGTGGTAGATGGTCTGGGTTTGATTCTTGATGGTTCCAGTAACGAGGATTTCCCTGTCAATGGGTTTTCTCATGCTGTCGCTACCCTTGATTTCTGCAGATGACGCTCTTCAAAATGTCTGGTGGTATTGGCGGCCTCCTAGCCGTTGCCTCCCAGAATAAGTAGTTTAATTTAGATTTGAAAATGTCTGCGCTCTAGTAAAAACGTTTGAAAAACACGCGAAACGTACGTCTTTGTAGAAGATGGGAAAGAACACAGCAATGAATCGATTGACTGCAATCGCAGCGGTGCCGAAAGGTTCGCCAGCCGCCGCCCCAACGTCCATGCCCAAGAAAGGACGCGCCAACACGCCGTTATAACTCAAGTAGAACTCTCTGCAATTTCTTGCAGTTTGGATGGCGTTTTTGTGTTATTGTTGAAGAAGCAAAGTGACTAACGTTAGAATATTCCGTTCGGGAATGACAACCGCAAGCTTGTAAGCGGTCCCGGTTAGAAAGTCCAACAAGGCCAAGGAATTGGACAGCACCAGAAAGCTCTTTGAAAATGACTTAACCTGTGAACAGGCCACTAGTACCAAAATGTAAACTGGAATACTGACGAAGAAGACGACATCTAGAGCCCGGTGAACCCAGCAAGCCCAGTCGCAAGTCATTCCGCCTTTGCTCTCTTTTTGGTGTGTTTATGTCATCGATGTAGAACGAACTGTGACTCCAAACTGATTGTGAGCAAGACGTGCGTGCCTGTGTCAGTGAAGCGGTGTTATTGCTTGCAGCCGAGCAGGTGGCGCGGCAAGCGCAGCAGGTGACAGTAGGACTGGTTAGAAAATGAATCTGTGGCTTGGCGACCGACGCCTCCTCATTAGACGGTGCAGTCAGCAAAGGTTAATTGGATGCAACCAAGGTTACTCGGTTGACACTTCATCGCCAACAAAGACTTTGACTTAACTTCGACTTTGTTCGACAGTTGTTTGAATCTATTAATGCCTTCCGACGAATGCTGTGGTCACGCAGAACACAGCACTACATGTAGTGTACATGTACGGTATAGTACATGTGATTGAGTCTCGTTCGACTTCCGCTCTTTGTTGGCTTTTAGAACTCTTGCATACATACGTTACGCATTTCTAAACTCTATCGAACTTCAGCCTCCCAATTTTCTAACGCTGAACGTTTGGGGAAAGGCTCTCTCTGCGGACTTTAAAAAAAAACAGCAACCTCTTCATTGAAATAATAGAAACATAAAATGCGATTTGGTGCATAAAGCGAACTGAAACATTGCAGACATGTATGCAAATCTTCATTAAATTTGATCAAACCAGGCTGCTCGATGTGCTGTCAAACGTTGATACTTTTGGATGGGACAACCTGGCCATGCTGTCGTAATGTGCAGAAACAGGAACATGGAAAATTATGGTAGACAGCGTAAAGGCCATAACACACGCCTCCGTGCGGCACCGGGCGGCACCGGGCGGCACCGGACGGTCAGCACCAGTCAGCCGGACGCGCCTATCAAATGCACACGCGCCCGGTGCCGGACGGAGGCGGGTGAACCGGTCGGCACAGTGAAGCCCGGTGCCGCCCGGTGCGGAACGGAGGCGTGTGTTTTGGCCTCTGGCGAGCGAACACCTCCTCAACGCGCCATGAACACCTCTCCTACAAATCAGACGCATGTCACTGGCGCTGCTTTTTGTTAAAATTAATAGAATTGTGCCATACACTATGAGTCATCGCTTTAGATTGTAATTAATTAGGCAACTGCAACACGCTGATCTTCAAGGAGGAGCACGCTGATCTTCACGTTCCATCGCCTGGCAGCCGTCCTCGTCGCAGTTGGGAGTGGGCGCCCACATTCCCAGACGCACGAAGGCCCCAACGAAATCCCTGGTCGGGTCCTCACTGCTGCGGTAGTAGCGGAAGAAGCCGCCTGAAGCCAGAGTAGTTTAGACGACTATTGATGGCAAATCAACCATGAAATAGATAAAATTTAACGCTGCAAAATTTGATTTACATTTGAAATTTTGAGGTCAAAATCGTAGTCCCACAACGCACTCACGCGTTTGCACCTACACCTGCTGCTGCGAGGGTAGGCAGGTTTGGTGTCGTATAGGGTAGGCACGCGAACTATAATGTACGGCATATTAAAGGGCCAAAATGCAAACGTTTCTGATTCTCCTCTTCCTTAGTCTTTCCATTCTCTCCCCAGTCGGATCCCCACGTGTTGGCTAGCAGCCAGTACTTCGTTCCACTATTCTCCACGCCCCAGCCCAGTAGGCGCACCTATACATATCAGCAGGTTCAATGACAAGTCAAGAAACAATGCTGCAACAGTTGAATTCCGGCGGATGTGACGATTGGTAACAAGACTTTAGAATGTTGTCCACCGACAGTAGAAATTTCTGGCGAATGGCTCGTTGCTTGCACGAGTTCTTCAAGATATAAACACTATAAAAATCCCTGTACCGTCCGCACATACCGAATGGGGGTATATCGGCGTAGTCAAATTTGCGCCCATCGTCGGCGAGTAGATTCCTGAAGTGTTTCCTGCCTACAAATGATTACCGTAAACCCTACAATTAGCCCCCCCCCTATAATAATACACCCTCCCAAGACCACTTTGAGTTAATAAGCCCCCCCCCCCCTATAATTACAGCCCCTCCCTAAATGAACCATCGTCTAAAAGGCACATGTTTCCATGTCTGGGTGTATGTATGGTCGCGTATGTGTGTGTATGTACACGTATGTGTATGTAAGAGTGTGTGAGAGTGTGTTAGAGTGTACCAACGTGTGTGCACAGCGCCTTTTTCCCTTAAAAATCGCCTCCACGCGCCCTTTCGCCCACACATCTTCCCACTCATCGACACTTCCAGTTTATAAGCCCCCCCCTATAATGAGCCCCCCCTATAACTATACACCCTCCTAGAGCTCGAACGAAAAAATTAGCCCCCGGGGGCTAATTATAGGGTTTACGGTATTTGCGTGCTTAGTATTGCTCATCAGCATGTCTCCAATGGCAACTGCGTAGAGTTCTGCACTTTGTCGTGTTCACACTCCACTGCTAGAGTTGAAAAGAGAACAACCACCCCCCCGTTTCCATTACAACTTACGAGTACCCATTGTCCATGTACATGTACATGTACATGTACAAGTACTCAACCGTGAACTGTTGTAACTGTCGGTAACTGGCAATGGTAACTGTAAAGGTTAAAAAAAGTGTTCCGGTTGATACGGTTGTTTTAGGCCCATCCTTTTGCTGTTGCCAAAATCGCTCGATGTGCAATAAATCAGGGCAGGGGCGGTACGGTCTTGGGACCTTTGTCGTAGAGCAAAAAGTCGGGGTAGACTCGCATGGCGGCGGTCACGGGTCCGAAGGTCAAGAGTTCGTACTGGAGCCTGCGGTGCTTCTCGGCCAGTGAGCCGCTCTCCAAGTTGACGAGCCGCGAAACGCTGTAGAACTCCTTGGCTAAAGAAGGGCGACGTGAGATGGGACATGCGCCCGCGTTCCTTCTTCGCATACCGTAGTGTTTGTCCCGAAGAAAGGCGCGCTCGTAGTCGCTATTCGAGCAATGTGTGTCGCACGCCGACAGGTTTCGCATGTACTCCCGCCAGTGGCACGGTGCGCCGCATCCCGTCGCCTGCTCGCTCGGCAGACAGCCTGAAAAGACAAGTACCGTAAACCATATAATTAGCCCCTTATATAATTCTCCCCTCATTTAGCACCCTAAAATTACACACACCCCCCTTCTCCCTAGAGCACAGTTTAGACCCCCCCCCCACCCCTACCCCTTTAACGCAAACGTGTCCCTGTATAACGCATCGTATACGTATGGTGTGTACTTCTTGTCCCTGGGGCACTATTCTAGCGAGGGAGCACTATTGGAGGATTTACGGTAGTCTACCCAGCCCCAGTTTAGTAATAGTTCTTCCAATGATCCAAATAAAAACTCTCAGGAAAAAAAAAACAAAGCTAGAATTTTGCCATTCCACGCACTCATAGATGAAGCCGCAGGGCAAATATCGTGCACCGTAAATCCTCCAATAGTGCCCCTGGAGCACTATGCTCAACCTCTCTTTACCCGGGAGCACTATTGGAGTTGTGTCGCGTTCGTAGCTGTGTACACGCCACTTAATACGTAACTTCTACTTGATCTGTGTCCTTGTATGTCTATTGGAGGGGGCCTTCTATTAGACATTTACGGTATGTGTACACATGTACATGTATAAATTTTACTGCAAGAAGTTGCGACTGCCGCACAATCGTTGAGCATGGCGACGTATACAGATCATTGTACATCCGTATACATAACGTACACGTTGTCTTGTCAGTACGTGTAGGCGGAGTCACCTTCGTTGCTGTTGTAGGCCCCACCAGTGACGATGCCAGTTGTCATCATGTAATAGAACCCTCGCTGGTGTAAAGCGCTGTAGCAGCCGTTGATTCTGAACAGAACAGAGAACCCAGACTCATAGTCCCAAATGCCAAATAAAAATATTTGTCTGTGTCCGGAACCCAAAGCGGGGCACTATTGGAGTGGGGCTCTATTGGAGGTTTTACGGTAGGTGCAGCACCCTTCTCCGCAGAATGGGCAGCAGCGGATGAGCTGCTCAGTCGAGAGCTCGACGTCCACCTTGCCCTTCGTCGTCAGGCAGATCCTGTCGGCGAGCACCTTCGAAGTCGCGTGTGCCTGCATGCGTGTCTGTGCCCGACAGCAGACTCGCGCGCACGCGCACGCACGCAGGTACACAGGCACGCAACGCACGCACACGAGCACGCATGCACGCACACACGCACGCACGCACGCACGCACGCACGCACGCACGCACGCACGCACGCACGCACGCACGCACGCACGCACGCACGCACGCACGCGCGCACGCACGCACCCACCCACGCACGCACGCACGCACACAAGCACGCACGCACGCATGCACCCAGCACGATCCGCAGCACGCACGCACGCACGCACGCGCGCGCGCACGCACGCACGCACGCACGCACGCACGCACGCACGCACGCACGCACGCACGCACGCACGCACGCACGCACACAAGCACGCACGCACGCACCCAGCACGATCCGCAGCCCGCCTGATCGGTGACTTGCCGCATTCGGGAACAGGCAGGCTGCACGTCACGCGCATCGAAACTGTCGGGAATGACAACTGAGTCGTTCAGTGCAGTCTTCAAATTGTTGTAGCGCCTCATCGTTATCGTATGCCAGGCTGTGTAGACGGCGTCCGTCTCTGAATCGAATGAACACAACAATGTATCAATCATGGCCGTCGCCACTGCATACCGGTATGCAAATCCCAGGATAAACATTTTCAGTGTTGTTCTTGTGTGAATGTGCTTGCATAACCAAAGTGTGTGAGAGTGCGCACGTCGTGCTTGCGAACATAGCCTGTAACGTGTACACGTACAAAAAGTCACAGTGCATGGTACTTATACCGGTAGGTAACTATCTGTACAGTGTACATTGTAGGTACGATGTACCTGTGTACCTGCAGCGAATGCTGCCATGGATTCTGCAGTCTTAACCACCAGTCTATGATTTATCGGCTCGTCGGTGGCTCGCTCGTTGTACACAGCCTAAGTACGATGAAACATTGTTTAATTTCCAGTAGCTAAGCGTTGAAATATACGGCATAACGATTGCAAAGTACTACCGTCCAAGACAGAGAGCTGTTGCCGTTAATTGCTTGGACGACATTCGTCCAAAACTGTCGTTGTTGCTCTGTATGGGCGTTTGGATCAGTTGCTGCACAACGCATTGTCATAGACGCTAGAGCAATGGCACCTAAGCTACAGCATGTAAGCATCATCATCATATTCTGGCCACAGGTTTTGAAAATTAACAACTTTGACCGACAAACGAGCAAGCGAGATAAATAACAGAAGCAAAGCCCAATTAGAATTCAATATTCTACAGAATATCGCTAGAGGACAAGCTGTTTCAAAAAGCGCTTGAATTGAATTCGTTGCATTTAGGTAAACTGCTTTCGTAGCTTTGTGTCCCAAGTCTCTAGGCAGGTACTACCAAATTGCAACACACCAAAATGCAGCACAACACACCAAAATGCTAGCTGTTTTCTGTACGTCAACTGATAGCTTGCTACCTAAATGCCATTGTGTGGCGCAGGGGTTCACTAAATGTATAGGCCATTTTGTACGTACTGGGTATATATGCACAGTAGGTCCTGCGTCTACATTTTCTACTGTTGACGCTGTTCTTTTCGAAGTTTTTCTTCGAAGTTTTGCACGATTGGTCCGATTTGGCGTTGTTGGTGCGCTCTCCAAACTTTTCGAAGTAAAGCACCAAACCTGTAAGTCACCTGCAGAGCCGTCTAAGGGTTCGTTCGTATGTGTCTGTGTGCGTGGGCGGTCAAGAGTGGGCATATACCGGTAGTCACCTGGGACTGCATCCAATTAACCTTTGTGCCGACAGCACTGGTAATGAGCAGGCGTCGCTAAGCCGACGAACCCATTCTCAATCCAGTCTTGGGTGTGCATGTCACCTGCTGCACCTACATAACCGCCCTCATACCGTTTCAATAGGCATACTACTAGTGCATTTGGCTTGCAGAATCAGTTGCGAGCCGCAATCAGTACGAAGAGCACGAGAAAGTAGAGCCCAAAACTTGAGGGATGACTTGTGACTGGGCCTGCTGGGTCAACTGGAGTCTAGACGTCATCTTCGTCCTCAGTATTCCAGTTTACATCTCGGTGATAGTGGCCTGTTCAAAAGTGAAGTCCTTTTCCAAGAGCTTTCTGTCTCTGTCCATTTCCTTGGCAGTCTTGGACATTCTGGCTGGAACCACTTACAAGGTTTCGGTAGTTTTTCCTGCGAGAAACATTGTAAGGTGAGCCATCCTGGTTCTTTGCTTTCCAGCAAGGATGTGGTATTGAGTTGCGCCTGTATACAGTCAATTTTGTAAATAAAATCGACTTTCGAGTCGGCTCGCGGCCGGCTCGATCCCCCTTATAAGATCGTGCCGCTGCGGCCGCATGTTGAAGGGTAGGCCTGCCATCCCACCCACTCAGCCACTACGAGCCGCGCTCACGCCGCGGGAGTGCGTAGATTGCAGAGTGGGCGGCGGCGTTCTCTGCTGGACTGAAGACCCATACACGCAGTGTCTTCCGTTCACCATGCAACACACACAACGTGCGTTGCAGGACCGAGCCGTCGTAGCGGCCAGCAGTTGGGAGGCGGTGGGCGTGGGAGAATGGACAAGGCGCCGCCGCCCACTCTGCAATCTACGCACTACCGCGGCGCGAGCGCGGCTCGTAGTGGCTGAGTGGGCGGGATGGCAGGCCTATCCTTCAACATGCGGCTCGCAGCGGCACGATCTTATAAGGGGGATCGAGCCGGCCGCGAGCCGATTTACACAATTGACTGTACCTTTGCATGCAGGGAGTTTTATTTGAGTTACGACGGCGTGTTGGCGCGTCCTCTGCTGGGGGCGGACATTGGTGCGGCTGTTGGCCAGCCGGTGGCCACGGCTGCAATTGCCGTCAACCGATTCATTGCCGTATTCTTTCCGGTCTTCTACAAAGGCGTACGGCAAGAGCTTTTGCGATTCATTTATTGATTGATTGATTGATTGACGTGTACTGCACTCGCAAGTCACAAGAGCTGAACATGTAGCTACAGACATACCAGTGCACATCCCGTTCGTACTTTGTAGAGGCGCACATTGAAAATTTCCTACGCTCTCATTGGATTGTCTTGGCTATTGGTTGCGTAGCTGTCGGTCCCCATCTTTTTCGATGATGAGACGTTCTACTTTGTTGACCATATGGATGCCGCATCCAATCTGACAGCCACTTTTGTAAATGTGCACATGTCAAGCACGTCCATACCACTTCTGTCAGTGATGGTTCTTAGCATTTTATCAGCAGCAGCCGTCATCGTGGTTCTTTATGCTTTGATAGTAGTCAAAATGATATCGATCGCTAGAGCGGTGCGTTTGCGTTGGTTTTCAGCACCTTGGCAAAGAAAATTAATTTTAATTTAGAACAGCGAGCCGTTTTCGGGAACACAAATGGAGAGAAACAACGTTACAACCGAGATCTCATTGACTGTGTACGGCATTTTGACCTGTTTAATACTCAGTGGCAATTGCGCACTGATAGTGTTGTCGGTTCTGGGCGCTGTGATTCATGGCGACGACACGTACTACTTCTTCGAGAGTGCACAACTATCCACTGTCAGCATCCACGTCTTGTCCATGGTTCGCGGTTTCTCTATCAAAATTCGCGCACGCACGCACGCACGCATTTTAGTTGCTCGCCTGCGCCAATCCATACTTCATACTGGTGTGCTCTGGGCAAGCCAGACAGGCATTCGGACGTCTCTGCGTTCCGCGAAGATTCAGGGGCGAAGCAACGGTTCAGCAACTGACGAGGAACACAGCAAATCCAGTGTAACGACGTCGAGTTTCGTTTGACAGTTTTGTTCAAAGCCTTTTAGATTCACTAAATACGTCGTGCACAATAATGCCAGCGTGCTGATGCAGGCGACCATCGACATTCATAGTGGTATTTTAACCTGGAGCGCTGTAAACCATATCAGATTTCTGCTAGAGACAGGTGTAATGGAATTCAGAAAAATTCTAAGCGTCGGACACGCTTCAGTTGTCGATTGTTGTCTACTACGGCTGCTGTGAAACTGCTTACAACGTACATAGATACCTAAAGTCCATGTCAAATCATTGTGGACTGGAGGTTTTTTGGGAAAATATTGAAGGTGCTTGAGAATTAATTAAGAACATCATACATAAACGTGTAGCCCAGCTGGAGCTCCGATCTACACTGACCTTTATTTGCAAATCAGAAACCACTCACCCCACACTTGCAAGCCACACGAAAAAATCGCCTTTTTACTGGAAGTATCCAGCTTGCTGAAAATTGTAGAATCGATAGGTACTGACAGGGCCACCTTTCACTCAAAAAATGGTTCAAATCTAATCGTCCGATTTTAAGATATAGCCAAAACAAAATTTCAGAAAACGTCAAAAATGGCCAAAATCGCGATTTTCCAAAATCTAGGGGCACCTTGTTAATAATCTCGTGAACCGTATGCTGGATCGAAATGGAACGTTTCGTTCGCATATAGTCCAGACTAGGGATGAGCATGGGCTGGGCCGGCCCGGCCCGGCCCGGCCCAGCCCGGCCCCAGGGCCGGGCTGTGCCGGAATCCCTGGCCCATCCTGTGGGCCGGGCCGGGCCGGGCCTGCGTTTTGGGGGTGTGGGCCGGGCCGGGCCGGGCCGGACGTTCCTGGCTGAAACATAGGAATCTACATTGTATGTTATGCATATTGTAAGTAACGGCGACTATTCAGCAGAAAGGAGGCATTAAGGACGCGAGTGCGCCTAAAAGTTCGTCGTGACGGCGTCGTCTCACTGTTAATCTAGCGCGTTGGTCGCGACGTTGCCGTCGTCGTCGCCGTTGCCGTTTTCGTTGTCGTCACGGCCCTTAGACCGTGAGGCACAGACGAGCAGACAACAGACGTGAAGCGACGACGACGACGTAGTACTAAAAGGCATGAGCATCTGGCGCTAGCCCAGCCTCACGTCCATCGCGAGCAAGGCGCTCGTGACGACTGCCAGCTCGGCGCCCTCCAGGCGCCGCCTCTACATCACTGGCTTGGCGACGATAGATAATACATCAGACATGGGCAGCGCCTTTTTTTTCTCAACAAACCCTTTGTGAGCGGCCAACTTCAATTGACAAACACGGTCAATCTTGAGGCCAAAAAATGGTTGGAAGCTGTAAAGCCAGAAGCGCCATTCTCTGTGTATGTGTAGTGAAAAAACGCGAACTGGCGTACGTACATGTACAACTTATTTTAGTGCACCACTGTACTTATTTCTTGGGATGGGCCGGGCCGGGCCGGGCCTGGAATTTGAGCAGTTGGATGGGCCGGGCCGGGCCTGGGCCTGGTTTTTGACGCGTGGGCTGGGCCGGGATGGGCCGGACTATCTGGTGGGCCGGGCTGGGCCGAGATCTTCAGGCCCATGCTCATCCCTAGTCCAGACTAAGACCTTTCCAATGATATGCAAATTTTTGCTCTGACTCCTTCCGTGGCGCTATTATGGTGCGATTTTTACTTTTGGCGCCCCGCTCACTAAACTCGATGCCATTTGGGTATGCTTTGGTGGAATCGTCTGAAATTTGGCCACCATGTGCCCACAGCCGCCGCGCAAAAAGTTCATTTTCAATTTTTTTGATTGGACCTTTGATTCAGAGAAATGGCTAACAAAGTGCCAGAGTCGACAAGCGCAAATTTTGGACTTTTGAGTTGACTCATTCTACTAACACCAGTTTCAAGCCATTTGCAAATGAGTCGCAAATAGTGCTATAGTTGCTTGTGCATGCACTCAACTACAGAGAAAAAAGCTGTCGTGAGTCAAAATGACAAAATCCCACCAACAGAAAGACAATAGGAATGCACTATTTGCAGTGTCGCTAATGCTTGCACCATAACTCCGTGCTCCTATAATACAAACAAATAAAAGTCAGGGAATGTGTAATGGACGCAACCGCCCAAACGCATGTCAAATTTGACTTCAATACTTCCATTCTTCCGTGACTTATGACACGTCAAACAGGCTGCAAAAAACCCAAATATTTGCGCTAGTTGCCTCTGGCACTTTCTTAGCCATTTCTCTGAACGAATCAAAAAATTGAGATTTTTGCGTGGCGGCTGTAGGTACATGGTAGAAAAATTTCAGACGATTCCACCAAAGCACGCCTGAATGGCATCGAGTTTAGTGAGCGTTGCCGCCAAATATGAAAATCGCACCATAATAGCGCCACGGAAGGAGTCAGAGCAAAACTTGCATATCATTGGAAAGGTCTTGGTCTGGACTATATGCGAGCAAAACATTCCATTTCGATCCAGCATACGGTTCTCGAGATATTAACACGGTGCCCCTAGATTGAAAAATCGCGATTTTGGCCGTTTTTTGACGTTTTCTGAAATTTTGTTTTGGCTATATCTTAAAATCGCACGATTACATTTGAACCATTTTTTTGAGTGAAAGATGGCCTTGTCAGTACTCATCGATTCTACCATTTTTAGCAAGCTAGGCCTTCTAGTAAAAAGGCGATTTTTTGGTGTGGCTTGCAAGTGTGGGATGAGTGGTTTTTGCTTTGTCAATAGAGGTCAGTGTAGATCGGAGCTCCAGCCGGGCTACACGTTTATATATAATGTTCTCAATTAATTCTCAAGCACCTTCGATATTTTCCAAAAAAAAAACCTCAAGTCCACGATGATTTGACATGGACTTTAAGTAGGTAGCTTGTACAGTGTCACTGTGTGGGTACCTGATGGCATGCGTCATGATTGCACTTTACAATACCGATATCCAGCAATTTCAGCGATTGCTCTTTTCTAAATTTGCAGATTACTGACAGGTTCAAAATACTGTTGCTCCGCTCCACAGCAGGAAATGGTGCCGTTAACGTGCAGTACATGTATGTAGTTGCCGTATAAAAACAGTATAACAAGGAGGGGAAGCAACCGAGCTTTCTTGTTTGGAATGCTGTGCCCAATCCGATATCTACATAGATCGCTAAACGATCTAGGTATCTCCTATGCTTTTTGTAGAGCGTGCATCCAGACTCCAGACACAACAAAGCAGACTTGGCCATTAAAAAAACACGCACAAGAACCGAACAAATAAATAGAACAGAACACACAGAACAACAGCACGCACGCACGCACGCACGCACGCACGCACTCCCATGCATCAAGCAAAAGCATAGCGGGCAGGGAGGGTGGACTGGTTTGTTAATAATCGACAGTCGAGCACTGTAGCGGTATCTGCATGGCTCAGAAGTGATTCAGATTTAATATATTTTTATGTCTTCAGTAGTGACTCATCAGCAATGCAATGTGTCATAAAATCATGCTGTAAATGCTCAGTTAAAAAGCAACAATGGCAAATCTGTAATGTGCCGCACCAAACGCTATAAACAATTTGCAATTTGCATATTCAATGTGTCATATCTTGCGATTACGGTATCGCATTGGAAAACGGATGTGATATTCGTTATCAGCATGGTCGATTACATAGGTATGTATGTCCCAAGCAGATTTGACGCTGAATTCTCAAATTCGAACAAACACGTATGCAAAATTTGCA
>JASAMY010001222.1:0-15770 GCA_030248085.1 Paralinhomoeus sp. GSCO2_6 | reverse complement strand
AGTCGTACGTATATTGTTGCAGGTACATCCTGATTGGTCCTAAGTCTGCTCCTCTCTCCTCTCGTGCTCTCTCACCCTCAGCGCTCAACAAGAGGACATAATTTCAAGCTCGCTCATCCTGCTCAGTATAGGCAATATCGCGCCCACTTCTTCTCTCACAGAATTGTTGCCGCCTGGAACGCCTTGTCGCCTCATACGGTCAATGCAACCTCTTTGTCAACATTTAACACGAGATTTCTTAAAACTGAAAATCTCACTCAATTCCTTGTGGCCAGATCGTAAATCACTGAAAAGTGTCGTCTGACCACGCCAACACATCTTCCGCAGGCAGCAGAGTCTGTACAAATGCGTGCCCTGTGCTTGTACGGAGGTACGCGAAGTACGCGGTACCGCGCCCTGTCGCCTTGTGGCTGCATTATGTAATGTAGTTAGCACTGTGTGTGTACTCTCGCGCGTTTGTTTGTTCGACAACGGCAATGTGCTGTGCCGCGCTGCTGTTTGTACTCTCGCCCAGGTTTCTTGCATGTATACAATGTACACTTCGTCGCGCGCCATGTGTCGGACTTTTGTTGTATGTGGTTACGTGTGTTGGCAAATACAAAAATACAAATACAAATACAAAGTTTCCCACACCACACATCGACCGTTCCAATTTATAAGCCCCCTCTATGATTATCCCCCCCCTCTATAACTATACACCCTCCTAGAGCTCGAATAAAACAATTGGCCCCCGGGGGCTAATCATAGGGTTTACGGTATCTGCTGTCGTCAACGTTGGCTTTCTTCTTCTTGGGTCTAAGTGTCGTCTAACAAAAGGCGGCGCCTCAAAAACTTTTCCGTTTTCGCAAACAGCGCTATACATCCCACTAATGGGTGTATGTAATGTGTGTGGCGTCAGGAAGGCACGAGCTGATCTGAAAGCGTCATTCAGCTGTGCACCTGGAGTTGTATTCACCTGTCACCTGTCTGTAAAATTCCACTCGCTATTTCTGTCTGGCTTGGGCAATCAGTGCCGTAGCAAAGAAAGGATGGCCAAAGACGGGCAGACGGCGTCTGACGACGACTGGGCCAAATCAGGGGCGGTGGACGCCGCCGCGGGCGCTGGCCTCTGCGCGCTCGCTCTGCTCTGCGCGCTGCCCTACGGGCCGGTGGTGGTGGCGCTGCGCCGGCTCTCGCGCGACCAGCCCACCTTCCTGCTTTTTCTCAGCAGCGCCTTGGCCGAGCTGCTCGAGATCGCCTTCATGTTCCTCGTCGGCCTGTCAATCGCGACGTACCGCTGGTCGGACTGGTGGACGCCGACGCGCCTCTCGCCCTGGATCACGACCGTGGTGGGCACGGTGGCCTGGCTGGGTCTGACCGGTGGCGTATAAAATAGTGTCGCTATTAGGTAAAAGGGTAAAACTAAGAATTTGAGTTACTCTTGAGCCACTCGATGGATAGAAGCGAAATTTTAAGCGCTTATACTAAGCATCCAACTAAAGGACGTCTCCTAGTTTGGTCGCAATCGGTGCTGCCAATTGGAAATGCAAAATTATTCTCGAAGCGATGCACACAAATTCCTGTCTAATTTGGTCTCCAACATTGGTTTGGTAGGGCAGCTGTAAGTCGTGGTCTATTCAGTCGATGTTGGAAAATTTTTGAACAATTGTTGGGCATCCCTAGGGGCACGTTTACTCAAAGTTTTGTAGCGATCCGTCGAGCACAACTGTAGTCACTAGTGAAGACGTGACAAACCAAGGTGAAAAAATTCAAAAAAATACATTAACCCCTAAAGCTTGACTCTACTTCTACAGAAGTAGCACACATGTCAACTCGATGGCACATGTCAACTCGTCTGCCGAAGAGGCATCACTTTTTTTCCATCTTCAGAAGAAGTGCACTTTTTTTCTTCCATCTTCAGAAGGTGGTGCACACTCTTCAAAAGGCAAAAAAGTAAGTGCGTCACGCGCAAACAAGAGTGATAATTTTTGCCCACTGTTATCATTTTGCTGAAGTTTTGGCTAGCGTCAGACTTTTTGCCGACTGTTCTGTCAAGATGTAATTTTTTTACTTAGCAACTCTTCTGTAGGGGTAGGAATATGAGTGTGCGTCACGTTAGTACGTGCCCACTGTTACGATGTCACTTATGTTTTGGCTAGCATCAGACTTTTTGCCGACTGTTCTGTCAAACATCATTTTTTGCTTTGCAACTGTTCTGTAGAGGAAGCGATATGAGTGTGCGCTGACAGTTATGTATGTAGCGGATTTTGTGTGCTGCACACACTTCCAACGCGCCCGGTTTATGCGATGCAAAACGGCGTTGCTACCAATTGACAAGGCGACATAATGAAAACAGTTAGTGCACGTGAACTTTCTCAGGGAAATACCACTCTTCTCTATGCAGACATCTGGGACAGTGGCGTAGCCAAGGGGAGGGGTAGAGGGGGTATACCCCTCCCCGAGATGGTGTGAAGCCCAAAAAATGCAACAGGGTCCACCCTGTTGCAAAAATGCTCGGGCGAAAAGAAGAGAGAGAGAAAGCATTTTAGCTCGCTTGTAAGGTTAAGTAGCTCGAAAGTAGCTCAAAATAAGTTAAAATAGCTCGAAAGTGGCCCAAAATAGGTTAAATTTTATCGAAAGTAGCCCAAAACAGGTTCAAAATGCTCGAAAGCAACCCAAAATAAGTTCAAGTGCTCGAAAGTAGCCCAAAATCTCAAAATTTTTGCTTGCGGCGCAACAGGGGGGACCCTGTTAAAAAGGTGGAAATCTGTACCCCCTCCCGAAACCAAATCCTGGCTACGCCACTGATCTGGGATGGGTCTGTCGAAGATGCTCTTTAGGTTGTTTCTTTGAACAACATCGACATGGAATATGAGGGCAACAAACTTTAGATCATCGCGAGTGACATACCTTAGTTGGCCAGCTTATAGGAAAGTGTTGGTTTAGGCACTCTTCTGACATTTCCAAAAAACTGATGTTAAGCATCCTGTCTGAGTGCCGACTGTTTCCTTCAGGTTTGTTTGCATCAGAAGGTGCCCACTGTTCAACATTTGCTTTTGTGGGAATACCGTAAATCCTCCAATAGTGCCCACGGGGCACTATTTTTTCAACCTCTCCTTACCCGGGGGCACTATTGGAGGGGGGGCACTATTGGAGGGGGGCTTCTATTATTTCAACCTAAAAATTTTGAATGGTAATGCTAGTTTCGCTGTCAAAATTGCCGATTTTTCGGTGATTTTGATCACTTTTGACACATTTAATGGTTGATTATTAGTAGTTGCTGAAACGTACTATTATTGGTTAGTAGTAGTGTGTATACACTATATAAATGTACCTACCACTATATTTTTGCCAATAAAAGGCACATGGCACAACATACCCCTTACCCCCGGGGGCACTATTGGGGGGGCACTATTGGAGGGGGGGGGGTTGTATTGGAGGATTTACGGTACCTCTCTGCCAGATGTAATCAGTTGGCAATGGTGCAAGATGAACTGATGCTTGCTGAACTGTGTCAGGTTCAAGCGACTTCTTCCCAGCATGCAAAGGTGCAATAGTTCTCTTCTTCGGGGGCCACCAGTGCAGATGTGTCAGTTTCTGATTCGTCTGAGGAGGAATCATAACTGGAGGTGCCAATGAGTGCACTCTCATCCACTTCACTCTCTGCAGGTCCCTCCCTCTTCTGCAGCTTCTTGTGACACATCAAGATGTACTCCACTTCCAATGTGGATTTCCCCCTCTTAGCCATATTCTCCCTAAAGTGCACATAACTGCAGCAGTCACATTGGAATGAACACACGCCCTGCTGCACACTCCTCTTGGCACTATGCACACTCTTTGGCACAAAGTTGAATGCACTAATGCATTTAAGTGATGATAGCCAACCCTGGTTCTGTACACTCTTCTGTACACTCTTCTGCAACCGTGCACACTTTTAGGAGCCTCGGAAGCAGTCACAGCTCAGGAAGCAGTCATGACAGATTCGTAGTTCAGCAGGCAGTTTCCAACAAAAGGCAGTTTCCAACAAACCACTTACTCGAAAGGGTCCACACTCACATTGCAATGAAACGTACACAATCGAAAAGCACAGAAGGCTATGGCACTTTCCCTTGCAAATGCTTGGGCACCTGGGGAATTGCATCATCGAGTAGAGCATTCACTTCCTTCTGAGTGGTCAGTCGCGGCTTTTTCGTCATTTGAGCACCTTCCATGGTGCTCTCAATGGTGCTCAATGCCTGCGGAACAGTAGCTGCTTCCTTGTCTTGGTGCTCTCATCGCCTACTCGTCTTGTCTCAGCGGCTGCTGCTGGCTGATTGGCTGCTGGCTGATTGCATCATCTTCATCAGAAGACATGGGTTTGTGCAACTCATTTGCCAGCCTCAGTGGGGGTCGGTGCTGGCTTATCGAAAGCTGCCTCGGTTTTCAACACACCTGAACTGTGAGTTTTGACAGGCATAGTGTCTCTGTGCACACATCTCTCACCCAGTTTTCTCTTCTATCCACTCTTCGCAGGCCAGGCTTTGCGTCGCTTGGCGCACTTGGCATGACCTTGAGCTTTGGCACCAGCCGAGCAGAGCAATGAAAAATGAGCTCAGCCAACAGTTCACACAGTGTATACAAATTGGCAAGCGCAAAGACACGCTAGCACTTCTTCATCGTGAATTTCAGGGAACTCATTCTGTGGCACAAGTCACACATGTCGCACATCACGTTCTGTTCACCACTAAAAGTCTTGTGTGAAGTGTGTGTGCGTGAGCGCTGAAGAGTAAGCAGCCTACTATTGCAGCACGCACCATTCAGAAGAGTGGACAGCAGAAGAGTGTCGCGTTCCAAAGTGTGTATGTGCAACCACAGCGTGTGTGAACATGCATACTCCTCTTTTAATGTGTGTGTACGGTGCGCGCCAACACTTTCATTTTGATGTTTGAAGAGTTTTGTGACGACTTTTAGAACAGTAGGCAGCGAGCCAAGAGTTTATAGGAAAAACTTCGGAAGAGTACTGGTGTTTGAACAGTGGCCGGCCCGGCCTTGGCCGGGTTCAAAAACGCTTTGCCCACCACTTCGGAACAGTGGGATCAGCTGCCCACCACTTCCACCTCTTCTCGAAAATTTTGGAGTGTACCGTCAAGTTGACATCGGCCAAAAAGCGAGTCAAGCTTTAAAGGTTAAAACCAATTTTGCGATACTCTGAACTGATCAAGCATAAATTTTCGAGTCGAGCCATCTAACGGTGCAAGAGTTGTTTTCTGTGACACTATTATTTAAAATAGCGCGACACCGTTATATGCGTGACCGGCCACTACGTGCTGGTGGCGGCGAATCGGTTCTGCTCTCTCGTCTTCTACACGCGGAAGATCGAGAGCATCTTTACGAGGACGCGCACACTCGCGCTCTGCGCTGCGGGTCCCGGTATCGGCAATGTTTTCTTCCCAACAATACCCCTATGTTACCCTATGAAAACATACCCCTATGTTTTCTTCCCAACAATCGGGAACCAGTCTCTCATACCAACATGCGCATACCGGCGCCCCAGTCTACGTGTTGGCCGCCGCCATCGCCGTCTATATTTCTTGGCTCAGTGGTGGCACGGCCGGCGCTCTCAAGCCGTCCTCCTACGCCTTCGGGCCGGCGAACGTGACCCACTACCAAGAGACGGGAGCGAATGAAGTAGTGGTTGCGGCGAATGCGACCTTCTTCGGGGCGATGCTGAGTGTTTACGGAGCGTTGTTCATCTGCATTTTGGCATCGACCGAGCACAGGAAGTTGTTTCTAGGTTGGTATAAGCGGCTTCACCTATTTGGAGAGCCAATACGCATGTGTGCGTGCGTGCGTGCGTGCGTGCGTGCGTGCGTGCGTGCGTGCGTGTGTGCGTGCGTGCGTGCGCGCTTGCAGGTCGTCGCGACGGCGCCAACTTCAACGCGGCGCAGCGTCGATTGTTGGCCGCCTGTCTGACGAACGGCTCGTTCTTCGCGGCGCTGCCGTCGATCTACTTGCTGGAAGTTCTGCTGAGCAGCAAGCGGCTCGTCGCGCTCCTCTTCGACGCCCTCATGATCGTCAACGCTGGCAGCAACGCTCTCCTACTCCTCGTCTTCAGCAGCTCACTCAGACAGGAGGTGCTGCTTCGCTTTGATTCGCCTTGGGACGTGCAATTCGTAGGGGCGTCGTGGTACACGTAGAGCAATTGTACTTGAAAGAGTACTGGTCAGTAGAGAACAAACGGACCGTGCCGGGCCGCCAGAGTAGGCCCCGACAGTCGAGCCGGGTTGGGCTTGAGCCTACTTTTTTTGGACGACGGGCCGGGCCGGGCAGGGCCTGAGCATTTCGTGGAAATGAGTTCTTCAAATATTTGTTTGAATTTAGCTTTTTAAAGTTGCGTGCACGAATTATCCAGCAGTGTGCCTGTGCCGAGAGGCAATTAGAGTAGTACGGTAGTACACATTGTTGTGTAACTACTGTAGTCTCGATGGCGCCGAGCTGGCGCGTGATTGATGAATGCGCAGACGGCGGCGACCCGGCGCCCTTTAGGCTTTGTCGGCTTGCGTGCCGCCGCTTGATTGCTTGCAGCCGCTCGATTGCGCGCCGCTGTTCGATTGCGAGCGACGCTTCGTTCTCGTGTTTGGGTAGACGGAAAGCGAGTAGAAAGAGCGGACAGCGCACGCACCAGCGACGACACACACGCACGCAAGCGACGCTCGATTCATGAATCACTGCAGTGCCCACAATCGACGACATCAAGCGCAGCTCAGAGAGCTGCTCTCCATCATGCGCATAGTAAAAGATGGTCTTGCATTAGAGCGTATTCAATGTCTCGCGTTTAAATTGCGTAGGTATGTATTGTATGTATTGCTGGGTATGAAACGTGACGACCATACATAGAGTGCGCGCGTGCGGCATGCGTGGCGACCATTCATAGAGTGCGTGCGTGCGTGCGTGCGTGCGTGCGTGCGTGCGTGCGCTCCTATGTGCGCTCGTGCGTGCATGCGTACGCCGAATTTCACCAGAATCGCTCGCCAGAGTCGCTCCGTTCCACCACCTTTGGAAAGGTCTGGCAGTGTTTTTGCTCCTTGCGTTTCTCAACATGAGATGCAGTCGAATTTACTACGGCATCGTCAGCTGAGCAGCTCATTAATTTATTTAGCAGAAACGCGAAGTCGTTTTTTTGCCTCATTGTTAAGAGGCAGTTGTGATGCGTGTTTGTATGAGCGGCCTCACAGCGGAATCATACTGTACCAAATTTCGGGCCAGGTCGGGCCGGATCTGAGCTATATGATGTCGGGCCGGGCCGGGTCGGGCTCGGGCCCAAAATGTGGGAGGTGCGGGGCGGCCCGCCCCGGGCCGGGCCTGAATCTACAGGCCCGTTTCGTTCTCGACTGGTCACTCAGCGCTCGCTCGCACACATTGTTTCTTTGTTCGCTTCTTTCTCCATTTGCCAAAAGTGCCTGCAAATGGCCATTGTGCTCGCCATTGCTATGACCAAATTCATGTATGAGACATTAATACTTTGATTTTTCAAAATGTAGACCTTCAAATTTACTTGAATTTAGACCCTCAAAGTCATCCAAAAGTCGGTTGCAGCACGGAAAACGCCGACCCGCCGCTGAACGATATCGCACTGCAGGATTTGGATGCACTGTCAGATCATCATCCGCATGCAGTTAGTTGTGCACTCGTTGTGGGCGTTGTGTACATATAGCTCAACACATACTGTACATGTAAAACGAGACAGACACCTTGTTGTTGTTGTTGTTGTTGTTGTTGTTGTCGGATTACGGGCAACGTTAGGGAGGCCGTCAATGGCCCGTCACGACGCCTTCCTGTCTAGAGACACTAGCCGACCCCTAGACGGGGTGTGCGACAACTCGCCGACAGCCAACTCGCCACCGCCGGCCGACTCGCCGCTGCCGTCTCGCCGATGCCAACTCGCCGATGGACGACTCGCCGCCGCCAGGACAACTCGCCGACACCAAATTTTATTTTTGTCAAGCCTTCGATGGAAACTGAATTCTGCAGCACCGCAATTTACGTATGCCTATCTACGTATGCAATTTACCGTAAACCCTATAATTAGCCCCCCCCCCCCTATAATTATACACCCTCCTACAGCTCGAACGAAAAAAAGGTGCTAATTATAGGGTTTACGATACGTATTTACGATGCCGCTTAAGAAGTCGTGGGGCGCGCGTTCCTCAAATTCCGTCACCAGTTTGGGGATGCACCGGTCGGCGCACCGGTACGTGCGCATCTTCTTGGTGGGCTCATGGCCGCCAACGAGCTTCTCCAGGTAGGCGTCGCCTTTGCGCTGGATCTTCTTGACGGCATCGATGAAACACCGATCATCCTCCGCGTCTTTCTGGGCGTCCGACAGTCGGACTCCGACCGCCCATCGTACAGCAAGCCAACCCCTCCCCCCTCGCCCCCCGTCCCTGCTGCTTGAATGCCATTGGCGGACATTCTGATTGCCTGGTGTCTAACCTTTCGAATTGCTCGCGACGCACGCGCTCGATTCCGTGGAGTGAAGTTGTAGCCCCGTTCTAGGGAAGTTGCGGTCCCGGCAGGGCAGTTGTAGCCTGTGCACTTGTAGCCCCATGAGGGAACTTGCAGCCCCACGAGTGCACTTGTAGGCACAAAAGGGAACTTGTAGCCCGGGGAGAGAGCTTGCCTTATTGAATCAATTGATAGAAATTAGTATGTATTTTTGTGAATTAAAGAATACAAATAATTTTTACAGAGAAAAATTAAATTTATAATTTTCTTTGTTACTTTCTGCAATTATGGGTGTTTCGCCTCCACCGCTTGACACCCGAGACGCACGAGGCTCGTCAGAAATGGGGCGTCCCCTTTACGTCGTAAAAGCAATTCGTAGACTATGGATCTTAAGATCACATTAAATGAGATAAAAGAAAAAACCACCTTTTCAACAATCGGCGTTTGAAATCCGCGTCATAGTCGAATTTTCTGCCATAGTTTATTTTTTTGAATTTTTCCCAGTCGGCTGGTATATTCTAGAATGATTTTGATATATTTGAATCAATTTCGTGAATTCAGAGACAAGATTCAGTAGTTGCCTTAAATCTGCCACTGCAGTTCTACATTCTTTGAGCCGTATGTATGCACGGTATGTACTGTATGTGCTGATTTAACCGTCATATGAAAATCTAATTACGCAACATAGAATTAGTCATGCGTTTCTTATTGAAGTTTATTTATGCATTTAATTTTATATTCATAATTGTGCAATTCTGTTATGGTGGTTTTCAAAATTCTATTTTCTTCAAAACCATTGTGTTTGTACTCATCGATGATGCATTGTACTCTTCTAATAAAGCCTGATTCGTCTCTAGTCAGTGGAATATGCGTATAATCTGATCTTTCAGTACACCATAAGGCATGTTCATGGGTACGTTGCTCGAGATTTTGAAGGTGTAATCATCGGTTTTATTGTATACTGTACTGCTTAGACTGCAGTTACCTAGGTGCACGGCAATGTGTTAATCGGTTCGATACTGTTTCATCGTTCAACTGCAGTTCATTTGGGTATTGGTCATTGTGCGCAGCTGCTCAACGACCACAAATGAGCTCTTCACTGAGACATAGCAAGTTTGTCGATTTCTGCTGGCTATCATCGCACAGTACTGTTCAAAGTGCAAAGCGTAGTGACTTAGGTACTGTTTATATGTGCTCATGAGACGTTTTTTTCAGTATTTCATCCGTTGTGTCATTTGTCGGGGTGAAGACTGCATTTCCATGTACAGGGTGTCCCAGGGGCTCGGAGCCGACTTTGATCGCTCGCCACTCGCTTCCATGTTGGCCAATCTTCTTGAAATTTTGACATGTTATACCTTAAACCTTTATTTAGATACGTACAAAGTTTTAGCCAAATCGGCCAAACGAATAAACTTTTATTTGCGTCTGCACAAAATCAACGGTTTTCGAAGTGGCCGCCATCTACAGCGATGCATTTCTCACAGCGGTCTGCGACGGAGCGGCAAATTTTCAGGCAGAAGTCAGCGTCTAGGTGGGCAAACGCGTTTTCTATCGCGTCTTTTAACTCTTCGACGCTTGTGGAGCGCTGAGAGTAAACAATGTCTTTGACGATCCACCAAACCGAGAAATCGACTGAGATCCGGCGACCTTGGCGGCCAGTCAAACGCTCCGCCGCGGCCTAGCAAACGGTTGGGAAACGCTGAATTCAACCTAAACCTAAATTTCTTGTCTAAAGAGAGCACTCCTCCACCTTCAGCCATTTTCGGCACCAAAAAGACAATTTGATAAAGTGCTTTACAGTATGCACAAACGGTAGAAACGCATAGGCGAATTACACAAAACCAAAACTTTTTCTCACGACAGGGAAAAAAGCTAAAACTTTGCACGTATCTAAATAAAGGTTTAAGGTATAACATGTCAAAATTTCAAGAAGATTGGCCGACATGGAAGCGAGTGGCGAGCGGTCAAAGTCGGCTCCAAGCCCCTGGGACACCCTGTATAGTAATTATCAATGGCCAATGGTCTTCTCTCCATATCCATTTCTCGACACTGGGTCCTTCAAGTCAAAAATTCCGTCTTTTACGTCCACGCTCTGGAAGTCGCCATATTTTTTCTTCTATAGAGGGTACTTTGAGGGCTATCGAATGAGGGAAAAGTTATATGTCGTTCAGTCTTCAAAAATTGCCTTAAATATTTTTGTTGGTTTTTAAATCGCGAAAAACCTCAAAAAATGACAGCTGAGAAAAATGCGGACCCGATATTTGGAGCCAAAAACCTTCGGAAGAGCGCCATTTATAATTTAGGGCATCTACTCTAATCTAGCGATGGCACTAGAAAATCCATCGAAAGGGAAGTTTTCAGTCTGTGGGTCCATCAAGAATCGAACCCAGGACCAAGAGGCCGATTCTTTACCATCATACCATGCGAGGAATATTGTTACCCATCACGCTTTACCTTTCTGTCACCGGTTGCTATCATGTCTTCTTATGATTCCACTGTATGGTAGAGTTGGGCGCGTATTTCTTCAAAAAAATACACGTATTTAAAAAAAAATACATCGCCGCCTGTATCTTATTTTAAAGAAGTACGGTCGTAGTCGTAATCGTATGATCATAGTCGTAAATCGGAGTCGTAATCCTGTCTTTTGTTTGGTCAACCTGGTATATAATAAACATTTGTTGTTATTAATCAATGTACCCTACATTGAAGAGCATATGTGACTTGTGTGGGTGGGTACAATTACCACAAGACGATTTGTTTTACATCATATATTCTTAGGACGCTAGATTTCGTTTACGGTAGGTTTCGGACGTAGCAGACGCACACCCAACAATTGGTTCTGCTAGATTTTGCCATTGCTAGCTCCTCTACGCGCCCTCAATCTCTGCGTCGCGCCCTGCGTCGCGTTCTTTGTTTGGTGCGTGCCCTCATTGCTGACTTTGTTGGATGCCAAATCTCCGCGCACTACTCCACTTACCCACCACACACCCACATACGTACACACACCCCTACACGTCCTCTTGCGCGCTTGCGCTGTTTTACAGCGTTTGACCTACTTTATGTACCGATTTCTAAGCTGTGGACACTTTGCTGATGGCTTACTATGATGTATGGTGCATGCACATACGTACTCTAAAAAAATACAAAAGATACGTATTTTATAAAAAAAATAAAGTATGTTTTTAAAAAAAATTTAAAAAAAATTAAAATTAAAATTAAATTAAAAAAATTTTCCCAACTCTATTGTATGGGCAGGTGGAACTACGATATTGGTCGGACGGAGCACTGCTGCACGGGAGCCGTATCTGCAAATCTTTCTACAATTCTCCTTCCGTAGCCCGCCAAGCAATGCTAATTTTAGCGTGGCGCGCGCATGCCAATCCAATCTGACGTGTACATTGGAAGTCTGATTCGTGGCGACAGTCTAAAAGTGCCTGCATTGTTTTCTGGGTGCTGCGGGTGCAGAATTCCTCATTAGCGGTCTAAAACACGTGAGGAGAACATGTAAAGCACGTAAGATTTGCACTTTTTCGGATCTCCAGAGCCTTCACTATCGAATTCGACACTAATTGCGTACCTACGACACTAATAAGTCCAAAGACAGGTACTTGCGTCAATGAGGAAGAAAGACGTCGCGCAGCGGGCGAACCCTTGCCTAACTCGCCCTCCACGGAGGGCGTGGTCCGTGCACGGGCGAAAAAACGAAGCGCACTCGTGTAGCTTTCAAGACACTTCTCGCGACAAAGCGAACATATTACACAAGCCGAGGGAGAGGCTAATTTGAAGGATGCGGAGTGTTTTGCAAACTTTAAACCGCAAATACAAGCCGCAGCTGCGTTTTATCAATTTCATCCAACTACACCGTTAGATAGTTTCATGCCTATATGTTATCGGTATTGACTTTCTGTGACGCAGAAGGCCCACTCCCTCGATTCAGTGCACACGCGCTCCACTTTCCAATCGGTGAAGACTGCCCAAAGAGAATTCGCCGACTCAACTGCATAAATTAGGCAGCACAGCATGGCGACCTCGTGCTGGGCGGATGGCTTCTGCGTGCAGCAGCTGGCGTCGAGCGCGGCGTACGCGCTGGTCCTGCCCTACTACGTCGTCTTCTTGGTGGCCTTGTGGCGCGGCCGGCGGGTCGACGACCGTCTCCGCGGCTCCTTCTTCAGCATCTGCCTCTCCGTGGGCCTCGTGGACCTGGAGGCCGCGCTGCAGCAGTGGACCATCTCCAGGCCGCGCATTCTGGGACTCGCCTTCCGCGCGTACGCCAAACTCGACCCGGTGCGATTTCCCTGCCGCGCAGACAGCGCCACTGCGCCCGTCCACGTACGAGCCAACGCGTGGGCGTTCCTCAGTTCGCGGCCAAGCTCAACCACACGCTCGCCCTCCAGCTGATCGCGACGCAGACGATCGGAGTGGCGATGCTGTCGCTGAACCGGTTCACAGCCATCGTCCTGCCAACTCGGCACCAGAAAGTTCGTAAGCAGCAGTGGTTGGTCAGGCAGGGTCCGTCGGCAACAGATCCTCAACAGAGGCTTGTGCTGTCATTTCAGTTGTGGAGCGCTGGCGCTCTGCGCCTGCTGTTTACGTTGCAGTGGGCAGCTCCAGTGTTGACCTGCGTCGTTGCCTACTGGCCCGTGTGTGACGTGACGTTCGAGCGACTCGACGCCAACTCCACGAGCGTCTCCATCGTGTTCAAGGACCCGTACGCCCCCTACTACTTCCTGTCCATGGTGACTGACCAACGGCAATGAGGGACACACCGCGCGAAAGAATCCAACGCGCTTCATTTCCAGACCATCTTGACCGTCGTCACGAGCGTCATGATGGGCGCGCTCTACTGCGGCATGGCAGCACAGTTCGTGCTCATGCGCCTGCGCAAGCTCCACTCACAAAGCGTCGAAGGGAAACTCGCCCTCTGCGGCCTATTCATTTTCATTCAGGTGTCCATTAGGTCTGGCTGGCTCCATTCCTCTACCCTTCTTTCGTCACTTCCTAGTGCTGCTACTAATGCTGTACAGTCAAGAACGGTAATAAATGGGGCGCGCGTTCGCGAACGCGTTCGCGAACGCTGCCCTTGTTGGGAGCGTTCCGTGCGTTCCCCACGCTATAAGGCCTGGGCGGCAGGCCCAGGCAGTAGGCCGCGTCGCGCCTAGCAGAGCCGTCGTCCACTCCGTCCTGTGTGGGAGCGCGCTCCTCCGTCCAGTAGATTGTGGGAGCGCACACGCCTCCTGCAGAGCGGCGACTACTCTGACGGCGACGGCGGGGGCAGCGGCGGCGCGCCTGGGCGACGTGCTGCCGCTGCTTATAACGTGGGGAACGCAGCGAACGCACTTGCATGTGGGTAGGAAGGAACGCGTGCGTTCCCTCTCACCCAAGGGGTGGACGACGGGGGCGGCAGCGGCGGCGCGCCTGGGCGAGGGGCTGCCCCTGCCCTATCTAATAACGTGGGGAACGCAGCGAACGCGCCTCCATACAGGAACGCGTTCCCTCAATGTTTATTTACGTTCTTAACTGTATTCCGATTGTCTCATTGGGCAGAGCTTGAGGCGCCCCTGGGCCGATATTGAAACAGGGGGGTGCTGATTGCAGACGGCCGCGATGTCGTACGCGCTGGCCGTCCTGATGATGACGCGCTCGCCAAGCAACGCGTTCGGAGGCGTCGTGTCCCTCTACTACGCGACGATGGACATGAACTGCCTGCTCAATCCGCTCGTCATCACCGCCTTCAGCCGGCCCGTGCGCAACAGTCTCCGCCGCCTCTGCTGCGCCAACAACAAGTGGGCGCTGCTGCAGCTAACGCCCTCTTCGTCACGCCCAACAGCCGTCGCGCGGCCGACGCAGCCACTGGCCCTACAGCAGCTCGCACGAAGTTATTCTCCCCCCCCCCCCCCCTAGCGACGCATGCCGCGCAGATCTACATAGGTGTTTTGGGTTGTTTGCTTTCCTTCCACAACTCTCTTCAATTGTTTGCTGGATTGTGGCTGCTGTGGCTCCCGGAGCGTGCTGTGGCTGCTGTGGCGTTCTCAGTGGCTACCTCTTTGCAACCAGACATAGGATCCAATTCCTTCCTGCATTAACTTCAGAGAAAAGGAAGTATCTCAGTCGGTTACAGACACTTCGGTGTCACGTTTTTAGCATTCCTAGTGGTTGTGTACATAGGTAACTAGCGGTAGTCAATGTCGTGCAAAGTCGTCGGTTTCAAGGAGGGTGGTCGTGACAGGGCCAACAGCCCTCGATAGCGTCCAGAATTGCGTCAGCTCAATGCTGGTGAATGCTTTAGCGAAGAACGGACTAGAATACATAGCTGGAAATATTCTGGACACTTTCATTACTCCAACCACTCAGAGCGACACTAAAGGCTGATTCACAATTAACGGTCTTCCCATCGGTCTCGGTCTCGGTCTCGGTCTCGGTCTTCGCATCGGTCTCGGTCTCGGTCTCGGACTTTTTGACCCATGCCAAATTGACGACGCGTTGCCTCCGGTCTTTCACTGATCTTCGGTTAAATGCGCGCCTGTCAGCGTATTAAAGAGCGTACTGTGGCCCTTGTTTTCGACCTGTTTCATTTTTTATGCGACTTCCGTAGGAAACAAAAAAGCACACGCAGTAGTGACGACGGAAACGCACTAACCACCAGACAAACAGACAGACATTGTGCGGCAGACGCAGACCGCCGCCAGCGTTTCTGGCCCGCCGCCAGCGCCGGACGCCGCTACAGGAGCTGTCGTCAGCGCCGCCGTCGACACCGTTGCCGCTGCTGCCGACGCTTTCGCTGACGCTGCCGCTTTTGCCGACGCTTACAGAAAATGTAGGACAATGCCGTCGAGCCCGTCCACCTTGACGTGTATGCAATGGCGGCGCAGATTTTCCCCGCCGCCGTGTCTTTAGAGACGTGCAGCCATGGATGAAGCCGCCGTTTTTTTGGATTTTTCGGTATAAGAGCAGTCGTCAATCAACCAAGGAGACGGCGCCGCCTCCACCTGTTGAATACGACGCATCGTAAACTCTTCCTTGTTTTCAATTTCGGCTAATTTCCTAGTCGCTTTACGCTTATGCGAATACCGACAAATTCTTTGAGGGTGACGGCTATAGTAAAGCGTGACTACGGTAGCGCGCGCGTTCAAACCAAGCTTCAATGAAGACCGATGAAGACCGGAGCAAATGTTCAAAAGTCCCAACATCGTCGGTCTCGGTCTCGGTCTCGGTCTTCGCATTGGTCTTCGCTGTTTGGCATGGGAAGACCGAGACCGTAGCCAAGACCGAGACCGAGACCGATGGGAAGACCGTTAATTGTGAATCAG
>JASAMY010000904.1:0-15836 GCA_030248085.1 Paralinhomoeus sp. GSCO2_6 | reverse complement strand
TCAGGGTGTACGCGTCAGGCGTTGCAACCCTAATATGTGACCACTTCTCAGATGCCGTTTTTTGAAATTTAGATAAAATTTAATTTTTGGTCGCGTGAACGGATTTCACCGGCGTTATGGCGCAAATGGACAGCCGCCAGGCGTCTACTGGGGGGCGTGGAATCAGGCCATAACGCGTTTCCTTGCTTTACTGCCAGCTAAGGGGTAGATAGTAAAAAAATGTTCCAATTTTGCGGCTTTTTTCATGTTCTCTGCCAGGTTTTTGGAGCGCCGCTCGCGAACGCCAGGGCCTATCGCGATGAAACTTGGTATGTGTAGCCGGCTAGTGATCGCAATGTTGCATGCCAAAGGATTTGTGCGTACTTCGTACCGATCTCGAGATATTGCCGATTTTATCCGATTATCGATTGATTATCAGCGCTTTAACGGTACATCGCAGCGCTTCGCTATAAAAGAGAAAGTTGGTCGCCATGACATGACTTGTGTTACTTTCAACAATTGGACCAAATTGGACGCACCAAAATACCTCCCCCATTACATCGATAACGGAAATTGGCGATATTTCGGTGTGGTTAGGTCGGATGGCCTAAACATCAATAATAAAGTTGATCGCCCTTCGATGTAGAACATTTCATTCCTTGAAGTCAACACGATCCGACGCACCAAAATATTTCACTTCCGGGATAATCGAGAAATATCGATATGGGTAGGTTGGATCACTTTGGCCAAAACACAAAAGTTGACCGCCTGCACGTGCAGATCATTTTGATTCTTTACACCGTTATGCTCTGACGAACCAATATGGCACTACAGATGTGCACGCACGCACGCACACCAACAAATGGGCTGCTTCGCAAGAAACTTGATGTGGGTAGGTAGGCCAATCACTTGGCAAAAACACAAAAGTTGACCGCCTAGTCATGGTGATCATTTCCATACCCTCTACATCACCATGCTCTGACGCAGCAATATTGCACTGCATGTGCATGCACGCATGTATGTCTGCTAGGCTGTTGGTGCTTTGCTTTACTTCAATTTTGCCTTGTTCGATTCAGTCACAGGTACATTGTGTGTGAACCTGTGTCAGTGAATGTGTGTGTGCGTATGTGCGTGCGTGCGTGCGTGCGTGCGTGCGTGTGTGTGCGTGCGTGCATGCGTGCGAGCATGCGAAGCGTAAGCGTGCGTTCGTGCGTGCATGCTTGCGTGTGTTGAATTGCAGAAACCCCCTAATCTTTCGAAAAAACACTGTATTAAGGAAAAATTTGCAGGGGGCTGCAAAAAAGGAGAATATGTGACACTCTATTGTTGAAGTCCAGTTTGAAAGGAAGTGGTATTAAGGCATATACCCCCACTGATTTCTAGCCACTTCCGCATTGCAGTTGATCAACTCCACTTTGAACAAACCATGTATAAAATCCAAACCAAGCACAGCAACAAGTCACATATTCGGCGATTTTTGTGCGAGCCATCTCACTCAGCCAAGTCAAAATGCAGCAAACGTCCATCAACTCATCTCATCTCTCTCTACAAACGTTGTCATTGCCCATTTCCATGGACCTGACACAGCTAAAGTTCCTGCAGAATCAATTGGTTCCTTGCTAAAATTTTTGCAATGTCAGTTGTTGATACTGTACAGCTGGTGATGTCAATGTGTAGGCGAGAGGCACATATACGTACTACAATCCTGCTCCATTCCCTTCCGGCATTCCACCAAATGATGAACTGTTTGTATAACATTTGTGTAGTGCCCTAATGCTTGCATGAGTGCTGCGTGCGTGCGTGCGTGCGTGCGTGCATACGTGCGTGCGTGCGTGTGTCACGTGCACGCGTACGTGCGTGCGTGCGTACGCAAGTGCGTTCGTGCATGCGTACGTGCGTGTGCGTGGGGTTCCATGGGGCATGTGCTAATTTCTCACACTCAATCTATGTAAATGTCAGTTAGTTCCAGTTGCCGCATTTTTCGCTGCACATTTCCTTCCATTGCAAGCGAACACAAAAATCGCCGAATATGTGACTTGTTGCTGTGCTTGGTTCGGATTTTATACATGGTTTGTTCAAAGTGGAGTTGATCAACTGCAATGCGGAAGTGGCTAGAAATCAGTGGGGGTATATGCCTTAATACCACTTCTTTTCAAACTGGACTTCAACAATAGAGTGTCACATATTCTCCTTTTTTTGCAGCCCCCTGGAAATTTTTCCTTAATGATGTCTCGTTTAGGATTAAGAGGCGTTCCACAGAATTTTCAGGCAAAAAATAAAACGATAGTCACGGATTTTGCTAAAAACCACTTAGATGGATACCCTAGGGCCCACCTTGGGCTTTAGGCTTGGTTTGGTGTAAATCGGACCATCGCACCCTTTACAGCGCTTCAAAATGTGAGGCGACTGCGAGGCCAGTTTCAACGCCGAAATTTGGACACGATTTTTTCAGCGCCTGTTTCTCATGGTACGAGCGACTCAAACCATACTCTAGGGTATCCACCCAACGCATGTACACTCGACTCTGTGTTGACCACTTTTCACGTCACTGCACGCTGTGTACGCTGAGTTACAGGTGGCCAAAATTTGAAAAATGGGATTCAGAAATGTGCCAACATCGCTTCATGCCACCACTCCGATTCTTACGATTTTTTATGGAATATGTAGCCAACAACTAGGCCTATTCATGGTACAAAATTCAGCATGTCACTCTCTTTGGTGCAAAAGTTATTCCCAAAAAACTGCATTTTTGACCTTTTTTCACGCTTTTTTTTGCAGTTCTTGCAGGCTCCACCACTCCGATGCTTACGATTTTTTATGGAGTATGTAGCCAACACCTAGACCTATTCATGCTACAAAATTCAGCATGTCACTCTCTTCAGTGCAAAAGTTATTCCCAAAAAACTGCATTTTTGACCTTTTTCGCGGTTTTTTTGCAGTTTTCTCAGGCTCCACCACTCCAATGCTTACGATTTTTTATGGAGTATGTAGCCAACACCTAGACCTATTCATGCTACAAAATTCAGCATGTCACTCTCTGTGCAAAAGTTATTCCCAAAAAACTACATTTTTGGACTGTTTTTTTGGAAATTTCTCATGCGCCACTATTCTGATTTGGCTCAAACTTGTCACGTACATGGACCACGTACTGGCCCATGCACACTGGAAGAGGACATGCTTGGCTACAAGACGATGTACAGCGAATCAATGACAAGGATACTCAACAGCTGTTCCACATGGATATCATGTGTATCAGTCCCTTCTGCATGAGTGTCAACCCCAGAGAAGTGCAGGAGTTGTTGCATAGCCGACCAGACATGACGGATTGCGCGCCATTCCATCATTCCCAGGTCTGTCAAAGTCGCCTTGCAAATTTCGTTTCTGCTGTGGATGACAGGATCAGTGAGCAAACCAATTCAATGCAGCGGCACCCAATAAACCACAAAATTTGCTGGAAAAGCTGAGTCTTCACAGACTAACATGTACATCGCAACGAGTATCGTGCTACAATTGACAGCGTACATGGGCCAATAGGTGGTCCATGCACGTGGCAAGTTTCAGCAGATTCGGAGCGGAGGCGCGTGAGAAAACTGCAAAGAACGTGAAAAATGGTCCAAAAGTATAGTTTTTTGGGAATAACTTTTGCACCGAAGAGAGTGACGTGCTGAATTTTGTAGCATGAATAGGCCTAGGTGTTGGCTACATACTCCATAAAAAATCGTAAGAATCGGAGTGGTGGAGCCTGCAAGAACTGCAAAAAAAAAACGCGAAAAAAGGTCAAAAATGCAGTTTTTGGGAACAACTTTTGCACCGAAGAGAGTGACATGCTGAATTTTGTAGCATGAATAGGCCTAGGTGTTGGCTACATACTCCATAAAAAATCGTAAGAATCGGAGTGGTGGCACGAAGCGATGTTGGCACATTTCTAAATCCCATTTTTCAAATTTTGGCCACTTGTAACTCAGCGTACACAGCGTGCAGTGACGTGAAAAGTGGTCAACACAGAGTCGAGTGTACATGCGTTGGGTGGATACCCTAGAGTATGGTTTGAGTCGCTCGTACCATGAGAAACAGGCGCTGAAAAAATCGTGTCCAAATTTCGGCGTCAAAACTGGCCTCGCAGTCGCCTCACATTTTGAAGCGCTGTAAAGGGTGCGATGGTCCGATTTACACCAAACCAAGCCTAAAGCCCAAGGTGGACCCTAGGGTATCCATCTAAAGTGGTTTTTAGCAAAATCTATGACTATCGTTTTATTTTTTGCCTGAAAATTCTGTGGAACGCCTCTTAAGCTTAGCCATTGGCCTTGCTTAGGCTTTTGCATAGCCCTTGCTTAGCCTTAGGTTTTGCTTAGGCTTAGGCTTCTCTTAGGCTTTAGTTTGGGTCTTTTTAGGGCTTAGGCTTCAGTATTGCTCAGGCTTAGGCATTGCTTAGGCTTAGGCTTTATGTAGCTTAGCATTAGCTGAGGCTTAGGCTCATAATTCATAAAAAAAATTTGGTGTGCTTTTTTGGTATTCTGCCCTATTTATTGGTGTTCTGTCCGTGTCGTGACGTTGTCCTAATATGCAAATATTTTACGGTAGAAAATAGCAAACATACTGTAGAAAATAGCGAACATACTGTAGAAAATGGCGAACATACTGTAGGCGCAAATTTGAATTGTTTCTACGTTTTCTAATTATCCTCTTGTCGATCGCGGGCGCGCCGAACGGCAGAGCAACGTTTTTGTGCGCGTGTGCATCACTGGCAGCGATTCGTCGACAGTAGCACGCCTGCCGTTAGCAGCGAGCGTCGCCCCTGCCAGCTGTTTGTTGTCCGGCGGCCGTCCATCCGTCGCCGGACTAGGGCGACTCCGTCGACAATGTCGACTCGACAATGTCGACTCGACATTGTCGACAAGGACCGCCAACGCGCCGACCGGCCGAGCAACGTGCCGGCGCGGCCGTGCATCAAACTTCTCGTCTCTGTCGGCGAAGGTGGAGGTTACACGTGAGCTATACGTTGACGTGCGTCTCGGCAGCGGGTGCGAATTTGCGCTGCCTCGTCTGTGAACCGTTCCAGCCTGAGCAGCAGACCGACACCGACAATATCTGTGCTCGGCGGCCCGTCGCGAAGTGGGTTGTCGCTGTTGGCAGGAATTCGTCGCGACCACACTTCTACTTCGTCACACCGTTCAACTTCACCGCCATCGGCGTCAACATCGCCTCCTGTACGTCTCTCATCTCATGGTGCGTCGTCGTCGGTGTCGGTGCTCATCGTCGTCGGCGCGTGAACAGCGAACGACTTCTCCAACCGCGGTTGCGTGGCGCTGTACGAGGCTTCGAGCCATAGGTGCCCACGGAAATTGGGCCAGGGGAGGGGTAAATCGCCAAATTTTTCGAAGGCAGGGGGTGGGTAAACTGGGCAATTCGGGATACTTTCCACAGGTTGGGTGGGTGGGTGAGTGAGTGTCATGCATGGTCGATCAATGCAATGCAGCAGCACAATGTATGAATGTACATGGTATTCTTGTAATAAGAGAAGATGGCATGATGGTAGCCTGTTTTCCACTAGAACAACAAAAATCAATAAACGCGCAACCAAGTCAATAACGCCAAGTAAAGTTATGTACATACAACAGTTGTGCGGCTGCATTGCACTAATTGTCTATAGAGATTGGAAGGGGTATCCCGAAAATCCCGATTTGGGTTCGGGATTAGGTAGCCCAGGGGGAGGGTAATCCCGAAAGTCTTTCGGGACAGGGTCTTACAGGGGAGGGGTATACCCCCCCTATACCCCCCCCCCATGGGCACGTATGCTTCGAGCGCCGCCATCCTCAGCAACTACCTCGTCTATTCTATAAGATCATGGAGTAGGCCGTTCCGGTGCCTCGCACTCTGCTTCGAGAGGTCGAAGGCGACGTCGGTCGGTGTCGCGTCGTTCAGGCTTCCCCGCCAATGTCGTCGACTCCGTGCTGAGTCAGGGGCAGTAGCCGCTGACGACGCTGGCAGGGCAGGGCGTTCGTGGTAAAGGCATTGGACGAGGCGCTGAAGGACGCGGTCGGCAAGCTCTACATCAACGGTAGGAGCACTGACAGCGTTCCGCAGCGCCACACACTGGTGCCTGGTGGTGCGCCTCTGTTCTCTCAGCGACGTGACAGTGGACACGGACGAGCGAGGAGGGTTCTTCGTCTCTCGCAGGCGCCGACGACAAGGCGGACAGCCCGCACTACGTGCACGTCCCGCCGCAGACGGTCAAGAAGACGGCCTGCCCATGCCCATCCAATCACCGTCACAGGACGAACCGCACCGAGAGGCATCGTGTTCGTGCCGTTAATAGTTGGTGTTGTCATGTCCGTGTATCAGGTCAGTGTCATGCGCAAGCGCCGGGAACAACAGGGTTGATTTGCGAGATGAACTCGAGAGAGAGATCAACGCGAGAGAATTGCACGCACAACCGACTTTAGGGCTTACAAATTAATTGCGAAATAGAATTGCATTGAGTTGCTTGCAGCAACAAACAGTGCACTATGTCGCTGTTAAAACTATTTAAGTGGTGCGCAAGCATAGACGTTTTAAACTTGCGCGCTTTAGGAGTTTGCTCTATCTTTTAGGACAAAGCCTATCCACCGTTCTGTCTACGCCCGGGTCGGGTACTATAGCAAAAGAGGAGCATAACGTAAAGGCTGATTCACAATTAACGGTCTTCCCATCGGTCTCGGTCTCGGTCTCGGTCGCGGTCTTCCCATGCTAAACCCCCAACACCTATGCGAAGACCGAGCCCGAGACCGAGACCGACGATGTTGGGAACTTTGAACATTTGCTCCGGTCTTCATCGGTCTTCATCAGTCTCGTGTTGAACGCGCGCGCTACCGTAGTCACGCTTTACTATAGCCGTGACCCTCAAAGAATTTGTCGGTATTCGCATAAGGGTAAAGCGACTAGGAAATTTGCCGAAATTGAAAACAAGGAAGAGTTTAAGATTTAGTTTATTCAACAGGTGTAGGCGGCCTGTCTCCTTGGATAATTGACAACCGCTCTAATACCAAAAATCAAAAAAAAAAACGGCGGCGGCATGGCAGCACGTCTCTAAAGACACGGCGGCGGGAAAATCTGCGCCGCCATTACATAGTGGACGGCCCGACGGCGGTGTCCTACATTTTCTGTAAGCGTCGGCAAAAGCGGCAGCGTCAGCGAAAGCGTCGGCAGCAGCGGCCACAGTGTCGACGCCGGCGCTGACGACAGCTCCTGTAGCGGCGTCCGCGCCCGTGGCGGCGGCCAGAAGCGCTGGGGGCGGTCTGCGTCTGCCGCACAATGTCTGTCTGTCTGGTGATAGTGCGTTCTCGTCGGCTACTGCGTGTGCTTTTTTTTGTTTCTAGGGAAGTCGCATAAAAAAATGAAACAGGTCGAAAACAAGGGCCACAGTACGCTCCTAAATACGCTGAAAGGCGCGCATTCGACCGAAGATCATTGAAAGACCGGAGGCAACGCGTTGTCAGTTTTGCATGGGTCAAAAAGACCGAGACCGAGACCGAGACCGATGCGAAGACCGAGACCGAGACCGAGACCGATGGGAAGACCGTTAATTATGAATCAGCCTTAACGTTTTGCATTGCATTCACAAACTGTATAAAAGACGGATTGCACATTGTAAACTACACCGTGTACCAATTAAGTGAGTTTCTTTGGTATTGTTCTCGTGACCAAAAGGATCGATCGAGCTTAAATTGCAATTCGGGAGGCGGAACCGCCGCTCCAGTCACCACAGGTGCGCCTGTTGTAAGCTGGCGCGGGATCTCATCCCAGCCGAGCTGAGTTTCTTTCTGAACCGGCGTTTAGACATTGGCACTGCATGCATCGCATGCATTGCATGCATCGAATAGTAATTTTCTTTTTTAGTTCTCGAAACGCAGCCGGAGTAATTTTGTGGCTTACGGTAAACTATGCAGGCATGCAGGCATGCAGGCAGGTAAAGTATGCAGGCAAGTAAAGTATGCAGGCACGAAAGTTGCGGCTTCACACGTTAGAGTTCGGTCCGCAATTTTAGGTACCGTATATAGCACACAGTGAGCGCCGAGCGGGATTATTTTTGTCGGAATTTGTCGAGAAAATGAGCGATTTAACGCCAAAAAAACACAACAAAGAGGGACTAGTCGACTTGTCGCCATCGCAGAAGAGTCCAAGTCCAAAAAAGGCTGACCAGCGGCCCTCGCCGGCGTCTTTGGGGCGACGCGCGGCCGAATCTAGCTCGCCTGGCGCCGATGAGTCGTCGACCGGAAACCAGGCGGAAGAAGCGGGCTTGGCTTCAGAACAGTTCATCGGCTCCATGTTGGAAGCTGGCGACGTTTTGCTGCGATACGCTGCGGAAGGGGCGATGACGCGTCTGACGCCGCCGAGCCGAGTGCCTGCCAGACTGCGAGAGTGCTCCTTCGCCGTGTCTCTTGACGGTGCCGCCGTCCGAGCGGACCTCAATGTCGACTCGTACGGAACGTGGACCCCTCGCCGTGGAGTCGTGGAGTACCTCAACGTCGTCGACAACCACAAGGTGCTGCATCGTTCGTTGTTCGGTGTCATGATCATACGTGGAAATGATGGATAATTCATTCGTTACTCTACATCCATCCCGGTCATCATAGGTGTAGATTGGGGCAAAAGCCGGGGGGGGGTCACCCCCAAAGGTGTAACTGGTCATCGAAGCTGGGGGGGGGGGGGGGTGAGTCTCGGATTTTTCAAAAGTCGATGGGGGGTGACCTGCACGGCCAAATTTGATACAATTTCTCTTTTTCCAGCCTCAATAATGACCTAGAAAATGCTTCGTGTATGCTAAAACACAGCGCCGCAGGCAAAAATTTGTGATTTTTTGGCCAAAAACGCGCTTCAGTGACTCTGGAAATAGTCAGTTGGAGCAAAAAAAAACAGCGCCGCAGGCCAAATTTGGTGAATTTTTGGCCGATAACGCGCCCAAAAGACTCCAAAACGGTCTGTAGGTGCGTAAAATACAGCGCCGCAGGCGAAATTTTTGACATTTGGACAATAAATGCTGCTCACAGACCTGAAAAACACAATTCAGCCATGGGGGTAACCTGCAGTCCGTGCAGTTTCGACCAAAGCTGGGGGGGGGTGGTCCTACTTTTCGTGCAGGATTGACCGAAGCTGGGGGGGGTGAACCCTACATACACCCTACCTAGTTACACCTATGGTCCCCCCCCCGAGCCCACCTATGAATTTCCAGTTGCATACAAGTTACACGTACAGTAGGTATGCCCATGGTGTGTCTCAATGGCCTCAGCAAGCCTACGTCAATTTCACTTCGTTTCCTTACAGGTTCTGTTGGTCAGTCGCAAGGGAAAGATGAAGGACGGAGTTCAGTCGGCGGACTTTAAAATTACCAAATGTGACTACTGGAAAGTGGAACTGGGCGGCGACTTGGAAAAGCGCATTTTCAAGCTCAGTCGCTATGGCGAGCCCGACGCGTTCATTTCTCTGGTATGCTACCGATGGAACTGTCGGCCATACGACTTTACTGCCGCACCCCATGGGAACTGCAAGAAGAACTTTGAACCTTTTCAACCGTATGGTATAATTATCGTTTGAGCCTAAGCTTCTGCACATGGTCATTCGAATACGTTTTTTTTTGTGTAGGGCAAAGCGAAGTCTGTTGCGGGAAATGGAGGCACGATCTCGAGTGATGCCGCCCAGACAGGTGCTCGCCTGTGTCTCTGCCGATGCTGGCGGCGCCTTTGGTGCCGCCTCTTCGCAGTCGCTGCCAAGAAATGCGGATCAAGCGAACTATTGCGCCAAGAAGGTTAGAATGGAATGTCCATGTTTTTTTTTGGAGAACATTTTCCTTTTTTGGACCCGGTCAGGCCGATTGGGGTGGGGGTGGGGGATAAAATGGCCATTCGTAATGTATGAATGAAATGTATGCAAATGCTGTTGGCTCTTTAGTGCGGAGGAGAACGGTTGAAGACCGACCCCAGAGGCTACCGGCCGCCCTCCAGCCAATCGGACGTGATGTCTCTTCTTGGAGGGGGTTTTCTTTTGGACGTGCAGAATTTCACTCGACTTGACGAAAACCGGAATGAAAAGCTGATCACGCACTCTTTCATGGGTATGGAATTTTGACTTTCATGTGGTCTTGCACTGCAATCTGTTAAACTTCTACATTATAGGAACGCCTGAGTCTTTGGCAGTGCTGAGGTCCGTCTGCACGCAAAAGTCTGGCGAGATGTCGACGACTTCGTCGAAAAGAGCGCTATTCTTTGACGTTAAATTTGAATTGACCGATTCCTATCTACTGGCTTTCTGGTTTCGCCATCCGAAATTTGCGGACCTGACTACAGGTATGGATGGGTGTACAGGGTTTTTGGCCTGGGGAAGGGAGGGGGGTCAGAACACCTTCAAGGGGAGGGGAACCCCCCCCCCCCCAGTTACATGTATACGCTGTATGCACGCCTACATAAGGTATGTTCTGCAGGACACGAGCCCCTGCTGCCCGGTGCTTTTGTGCTGCTGAACGCGAGATGTGAGGAAGACTTCCAATACAGTTTCGAGCAGCTGTCTAAGCAGATGAAGCTGGGCCGCGATGAGCACCTCTTCGCCGCCGTCTCCGACCAGGAGGCGGCGCAGGCCAGCGCCCTGCAGCGGTCGAGTCTCTTCGACAAGGAACACAGCCTGCTTCTCTACTGCGAGCTGCACATGCGAGAGAACTTTGAACGGAAAATGAAAGCGGTCTTTGCTTTCACGAAAGAAGAAATTGAGGTTGATCTGTTATTGTGTGTAGCTCTATTGCATCATGTACAAGAGCATGTAGAAAACAATTAGGAGACCATCGTCGAAATCTTTGGCGGCGAGCGAAGATTGTGTCGGGGATCTGACCAGCGAGTCCGAACCCAAGGTTTGGTCGACCGGCCCAGTGAAGACTCGTTTGACCGATGCGTCGCGTCACTACTGCCTATTTGGGCCAAAAGAGGCAATGGACAGTTTGTCGATTACTTCGAGAAGAAACGCGAGACGTTGAAAAAGCACTACTTGCTTCCCCTTAGAGTGAGAGCCGGCTTTGAGGTACCTGTTTTATTTTGGAAGCACACAACCTTCTGGACATCTGCCCCCCCCCCACTTTTTGCTCACTGGACCCCCCCCCCCCATTAAGGGCCATATACCACCCCCACCCCCGCACCACACACCCCGTTCTTTAGGGGCGGCTGACCAACAACAACTCGGAGTCGATGAACCAAGAGTTGCAAATCTTGGTCCAAAAGGGCCAGGGGAAAACGCAGGCGGAGCTGATTAAACTGCTCCATGGCTACACTCAGTCGAAATACGACTCCTTGAAAACTGCCCTGTTTGGCAGCGGCCAAATCCGGCTCGCAGCCGCCTTCAAAAAAGATCAGATCAGTGGGGTTCAGTTCGACGTGATGAATTCGGAGGAGCGACGAATTTATTACGAGAAATTCATGGGTTTGCCCTCGGGTCTGGTGGATCTCCAGCGCTCGGGTCTCAGCTTGACCAAACGGCAAATAGCGCAGATTCTGCCAGAAGGTAACCAGACTTTGGCAATTTGATTCTTGAGTGTGTTAGGAGCATACCTGTTACTGGGGGGGGGGAATGGGGCGAGACGTACCTATATTAACAAAATAAAATATGGTGTATTTAAAACAAATCTAATCATAGGTTGGCCGGCAGCTGTTTTGGACGAGGCTTACGGAGCGGCAGTTTTCTTTACTAAGAATTCGGACGCGTTGATCCGTCAGCACCCGTTCCTGACGAATCAGTTCACCGTGCACGACGAGAAGAAGGACTGTCGCGTGACGGTGGACGACACGCTGGTCTCGTACACATGCGACTGCCAGACGAGGATCAAGACGAAGGAGTACTACTGCGAGCACGCGCTCGCCGTCGCCGACTTCTGCGGCGGACTGCAGGCCTACCTCACGAACGTCGTGGACAAGATCCGAGCGACCAAGACGAGCGTCTACTTGAAACCTTTGCTCCCTTCCGGTTAATTTTTTCCTTCAATCTATTTTCAATTTTTCTTCATCAGTATCTCGTATTGAATTGTCAAATATCCGTTTAATTGTTTGTTCGTTTTAGGCTCCGGAAGCAAAGGATCCACTCGCAAGTTCGGAGGCGCTGTCAACGTGGCCGAACGCCGACTCGGTGTCACGTTGCCTGCTCCATTCCTGGCTGGTGACGCGACCCAGAAGGTGCTCTGCTCCTGCGGCTGTGGCATGGCCGCCCCCAGCCGCCAACAGCTGGCCGCGCTGCCCATCCGGCCCACGGGCGCGGCCGTCGAGTACTACATGGATCCGGATGAGCCGTTTCACGTTCGCGCTGTGTGCCACTTCCTCAAAGAAAAGCGCTCGGCGGACAAGAAGTGCTGGGGATGCACGGTACAGCACTTGAGCCACATTCTGGGGGGGCCTGGGGAGGGGCAAACTTCCGACGCCCCCTCCCCCCAGTTACATGTATGCACTTGACCGGTACCATCCATACCTGTAACTGGGGGGGGGGGGTACCAGCCACTATTTTTCCAACTCCCCCCCCCCCCTCCTAACCCCAACCCCTAACCCCCAACCCAAGCGAAGGGCACTATTAGCTCTTTGATGATGCTTGCGCGCTTCAGGGGAGAATCGTTCTGTCCGACGTTGAGCGGCCTCCGTTCGACCTGGTGGTTGTGCACCGTGAGCGCTACTCCTACAAAGACGCGACGGGTCAGGAGCGCGTCAAGGCCACCAAGGGAGACTGCGCCCTGCACCTCCGCTACGAGTAATATTTCGGGTTGGGGCATTCACCAGATACGGTGACGAATCCAGTATGGTGTGGGGGTATGGCGTAATGGGGATCCCCCTCCCAACAATTAGTACTTGTATTGATATTTATATTTGCAACAGGACCTCCTGTAGATCTTGCTTTGTGTACCCAACCTCCTGCTTTTTCCTCTGCCTGATGAATCGCCACCCCCCCCCCCCACCGCAAGTGATTCGCGCCATGAGTAGCGTGACTGATTCACTCCAGGTGCATCGTGCCTCGGTACTCGCCCTGCTTTGGTACGGCGTTGCTGACGTTGTCGACGGAAGCGAAGGGGCTGCTGACGGACAGACACAGAGCTCACCTGCTTAGCCAGTTCGGAGTGCAATGAAGCGCCCCCTGTCATTTGTTAAGTATTTTCTTGTTGTTTTCCCCAGTGCCCAGTCCGTAGCAGATCTCTTCCCCTGGTCCGTTTGTTGGAGGTACAATCTCGTTAACTTTGTTGAAGAGAATTATCGGTTGTTTTCCATGCTTCGCTCTAACTGTTGCACTGCACCCAATCACATCCAAATTCTAGGCATGCCTGTCTGCCCGCCAAAAACCCGAATGGAGCTGTCAGCTGTTGACCTTTTTTAGTTAGTGGTCGCCCGCATAATGCGTAATGCGATGTAACGCGCGTAATGACCGGTCTCGCGCGCAGTGCTATGTCATGGGGCGCACAAGGACGCACCCGCCGGCCGAGCACATCGTGCAGTTTCTAAGTTTGTCTAATCGTTGTTTGTCTGCATGTGGTTTGCTTGCAAAATGTCACATTTGCAAGCGCATACGGAAACGTGCTTATGTTCGGAATTTTAAAACGTTGATCACAGTATCACAGTACGATGATAATTACGCAGCTTGCTTTAAGGTATTTACGCATATACTTGCTTGCAACTTGCCTGCATACTTTACCTGCCTGCATGCCTGCATGCCTGCATAGTTTACCGTAAGCCAATTTTGTGAAGATGTCGTCGTTGGGCCACTATTTGCCGCTGAATCTAGACTTTTTCGAGCATTCCCTGGCGTTTGGCGATCCGGACAACTGGTGGCTGTCTCCCTTTAGGCTGTTTCTGCTTATTTTGTTGTTTTTCTTTCTGAAGTTCCTCAAAATGTTCTCCATCTCCGAAGCGCCCAAGGTCACAATTCGGCAGGAGGATAAAGCGAACCGCATGTCCGAGCTCGTCTCCGCCTGTCCCACGCTCAATGAACTGTGAGTGCTTGCGTACGTGCGTGCGTGCGTGCGTGCGTGCCGGTGCGTTGCGTACCTTTAACAGGGTCTGCTGGCTGCATAGGTGGGCTCACTCAGGCTCCTTTTCCATCGCCATCCTGGATAACTTGCGGGAAACCCTCTGTCAATATTAAAAAAATGGGCAAAGATGCGTGTTTTTGTTTTTTCTTAGTGTAGTGTGTGACCCAAAAACGCCTGAAAAGGCTATTTAGACCTTATTTTTGACCCATTTTAGACCCAAAAGAACCCATTTTACACGTGATTAGGGTGTAAAATTGTCCACTTCGACCACCCCTGCTCCAAAATTTTCGATCCCGGCCATTTTATCCGGGACGGCTCTAGACACCCCTCGAGACCCCCAGAGACCAGACCCCCCCCTGGCTTTTGGACCAATCTACACTATGCTGTAAAGTGCTGCGTTTAGACCTTATTTTGACCCATTTTGGACAAAAAAGTACCCATTTTGCGAAATATTACATTTCGGCTTCTCCCCATCCACAATCCCATTCCGGACATTTTACCCGAGCTGAGATGGCTCTACTAGACCCCCCCCCCTCCTCGAAACCCCCAGAGAGACCCCCTGGCTTACCCAACCTATACCTGTGTCTGTCTGGCTCTAGTGGCTGAGCAATTTTCTCACCAAAATCGGTGTCTAGTCTATAACTGTGTTCTTTTTGTGTTAAATTCGTCTGAATACCGTGCCGTAAATATTTAGCTGGTTTCATACAAACGTACTCAAACACACTTTTGGTCGTTTTAGACAGGTAGACAAATCCTTGGCCTGGGGACCCACCCCATTTTTTTTTATGTGGAGGGATGAGTTCCCGCAAAAAAATGCTTATGCAGTAGGCATGCACGCACCCCTTGGTGGACCCCCCCCCCCTAATTGCTGTTTGTTGCTGCAGCTACCGTCCCCCGCTGCTGTGGGGCAAGAACGGCCACGTGCAGACGGCGATTTACGGCGCTTTGGGTCACGCGACGCTGAAACGCCAGTACGACAGGCGCCACTTTCAAACGCTCCCCGACGGCACCACCACCACGTTCGACGTGTTCGAACCGGTTAAAGCCCACGAGAGCGGAAGTTCGTTCTTGTGTGTACCGTTCGGTGTTTTTTTTTCGACTGAATTTCGAAGAAAAGGGTTGCCTACATACACAGCTGTTGCTGCTGTGTTGTCGGCCTGTGAGGGGAGAGGGTGGTTGGTGTCTGGGCCGGGGTCCTAGAATGGGGGGGGGGGTGATTTTGTCCATGGGAACTTTGTACGAAGGATGGGGGGTATAGTGCTGGGGGGCAGCTGCCTCCCCCCCCCCCCCGGGTAGCGGGGCGCTTTTGACGCATCTGTCCCTCTAGTCCACCCCAGGGTTGCATGAAAAAAAAAAATTTCAAGTTTTTTTTTTTTAAATTAAAAAAAAAATTTTTTTTTTTTAAATTGACTTAGGAGCCATCATTGGTGCCAAATACCTGTACTATACGATACGTTTAGCCTATTAGAGTGTCAAACACAACTAATAGTGCTTCCCTAAAGCCTTTAGAAGCGCATTTAGCATCATTTTAGTCAAATGGTGACAAAGCCACTGCCTCTAAATGGTCGTGTACGGTATCGCACTATGTTGGGAACCAGTTTGGAACCCCAAAAAGAGCTTGGTTTTGGTGCTAATAAGCAAGTTTATGCATGAATAACTACTAATTGTACCATCTAAACACCATTTAAACGCCTTTTTGCCACTCAAAAGCTAAATTTTACCCAAAAACAGAGAAATTTTTTTTTTTTTTATTTAAAAAAAAAATCCAACTTTTTTTTTTAAAAAAAAAAAAATTTTTTTTTAAAAAAAAACTTTTTTTTTTAAATTGTGCAACCCTGGTCCA